>JASJOG010000596.1:0-97113 GCA_030142905.1 Heliopora coerulea | reverse complement strand
AACCAAGCAGACAAACATATTTGGTCATGTGCATGTGTTTTGAAACCCGGTAAAGGTCGCGTAAACTGAATTCATAATTAAGAAATCAGATAATAAACTGCTCTTACTTAGAACTGTTTATTACCACATTTCTTAATTATAAATTCAAAATAGACGATTGAGAAGTTATTTCATAAACTCGTGTCTCACGTTTTACCAGGGGTTACAAACACTCGAGAACAATAAAAATCACTCGGTTCACGGCCTCGTGATTTTCATTGTTCTGTCGTGTTTAGAAACCCTGGTAAAACACTCGCACTCGTTTATGAAATATTACGTCAAAACTTCGGTTGTGCAAAAAACGAAAATGGCAAGAGAACTGCTGAAACTTACTTGACAAGAAAGTGACGTTTACAGCGAAGGCTCTTTTACCTTGTCGAAGGATGTTCGTTTGAAACTTCATTTTCTTAATAAGTTTCGGCGGTTTCCGGACCATTTTGCCTTGTGCAACACTATAGTTTCAAAACAGGTTGTACTTTCATTATCTTAAAACGTTCGGTTAACATCAATTGTGGAGCAAACAGCGCGAGTTCTTGGATGTTTGGTCGATTTGTGATTGGTAGAACTCGACTCCTACATTGTTTACAGACATTGTCATTGCCCAAGGACTTGTTTCACCTCTAAACGAATTTATTGCGTTAAACATTGTGCTGGTTGTGACTCAAACCGGAGGCGGCATCGACCTTCATTTTCAGCAAACAGCAATAACCAGTCCGACGCTGCTATATTGAATAGGCAGGCGAGCGAAACTAAGTCCGTGGAGTGGGACAAGGATGTTCAACTCCCAGTTAATTTAAGTTAATTAAGTCATTAATTGGATTAAATTAGTTAATTGATTAATTAACTAAGTTAATTAATAACAAAATAAATTATGTCATTAATTTAATTAATTAATTAGTTAAGCGTGACGTTTATGGCAAGCGTGAAATTACCATGTGACCGCGATCTTTCCCGCACTTCCCGTTAGCCGTTTGCCGTTTCCATTTGAGAGTGAGCAATTCCGCGTTTGCCCTCAACATAAAGTATTTTTTCCCTCCTGTTTTTCTCAATGAATTATTTGATGCTTCGTGAAAGCTTGAAAGTAATTATAACTGACGTGTCACCAGACAAAAACCAAGGTATTTTTACGCTACAGAAACTTCACCAATACCATTTCTAGTTTTATTTAAGATCTCTACTGTTTACAAGCCAACATTGTACGAAGTAGTCAGTAAACCTCATAAAGATATTCATGAACTTTCTACTGAGATTTCGCCATTTTTGTATCCTTGTCGGGCAAGTGAAGTACTTCTTTAGAAACTTCACCAAGGATGATATAAGTCGGTGAAATTTGTTTAAGCGATGTAGTAATGTTTGTTTAAGCGATATATTTAAGCGAGATATAATTATTACTATTATTATTGAGTGAGAGGAGCAACACACCATCAAAGTGACGCTGTTGTACAAATATACGAAGCCCAATATGCTCATCATCATCATCTTATTATTATTATTATTATTATTATTATTATTATTATTATTATTATTATTATTATTATTACAACTCGCACACCACCCAACTAAGGACAGTGGAAGGGGTCTCAGCCTGCTACGACCCCTTCCACTGTCCTTAGTTGGGTGGTGTGCGAGTAATAATAATAATAATAATAATATGATCATGATTATTATTATTATTAATAATAATAATAGTAATAAAGCAAGATGTTTAAGCGGCATATTAACCTTCAGGCTTCGCCCTCAGGTTTGCTTAAGCCCCTCGGTCACTGTACATAACCTTTACGTACTTTTAAAATCCAGGAACATTTCAACGGTACTTAATCTTGGATTTTGAAACGGTAGTGAAGGTGTTTGGTTGGCTGTGCCCACGTTCAACTAGTTATTTTCCAGTGTATGGTTTTTCTTTTTCGTGATTACTCTGGAAGATAATTCCCTGTTGTTCACATCAAACTGTATACATTTTGAGAACTTACTGGCAGTACTTGAGGAAAGAAAAACAGTGAAAAATCAAGTTTCAGTGAGCATCTTTGAATATGATAAAATGCACTTTTTGTTCAGCTTGTATCGAAAATAAACTGTGGAAATCATATTAAACTAGTAGAGGCACGCGAGGTGGGGTGAAATTGGACGCCGCCATTTTTAGTAAGTTTGGTGGGGGAAATTGGTTTTCCCCAGGCCCTTTGCCGTCTGTTGTGAACCTCGAGCTCAAACAACTGAAGTTTAGGAAATTGTTTCGTGTTTGTTTTCATAAACTGTATAGCGGAAAAACTACTTCCCAGGGTATTAGTGGGCTATTAGTTTTGCCCTAATTGTTTTACATTCCTTTTGTCCTTTAAGAAAAAGAAAGAGAAAAAGGTGAAATGGCTTTTGACCCTAACCTTGAATTTATCATCCGGGCATGTTTGTTTTGCACTCCCAATATATCCAACATGGATGCAATCAATTTTTCGCGCGCGATTGAGTGACATGTAGCTGCATTGTTTCCTCTAGTTAATATATGATATCTATGAAGCAAACATTTTTATTAGTTTGCAAGGGACAAGACAACGTTATATTTCAAGTTTACTTCACCACTGACTGTGTAAAACAGTTCGCTGCCTTGGCTACTTAATAAATTTCGTTTGCGTGAATGTTCTGCTGGGCTTAAAATTCTGTACTGTCTCCTCTCTTTTTGCTTGTCGTAAAACATTCCTCCTTTACTTAACATTCGTTTGAAGACGTTGAAGAAGTTCAGTCAAAAAGAAACCACTCATTTACACATTTCCAGAGTAAACCGGCTTGTAACTTTGATTGACGAACAGAAGCTGAACGAAGTACTACTTCTACTATCTATTTTTAAAGCTCTCGTTCATGTAGTGGTAGTTGCTGTCATCCCGTCTTTGGCTACGTTATAATTGTTGTAAGAATCGACAAAAGCTCGACTTTTTAAACAATCGGCAAAGCTGTTACAGCAATTGCTTGACCCAAATAACGGCTTGGCTCAATATGAAGTCACGGCTAAGAGTTCTAAATAAGTTTGAAGAAACGAAATTGTCGTTTAATTTGATCAAGTATACTGATGTGAATGGAGGTGTTAATCGAGATATGTAAATATCACAGTTCCTGTAATTATATCGGTGTGTGAGCTGCTATTTGAACGCTAGTTTTGAAACATTTGAAATGCTTCTTGTAATAAACTATTTTCTTAATTAAAGTTTATTCGGCAAGATTTTTATCGTTTTTCTAAAGTGGATAAAGACCCTAGGTTTAGTAGTCATCGAGGCTTTGGAGTCCCCTGATGAAACACGATAAACGAGTGTTTGAACGAGCTTCTCAAACATGTATAGCCACAAAATTTATATTTTAGAAGTATGAGAGCTTGGAGATATGTTGAGATGATAGATGAACGATCGTCAAGCTCTATCCTCAGAAAGACGATTTCTGAGTCCCAGACGAGGACCGAACCCGCAACCTTCGTGCCGCACCGGTCTTAGAGTGTCTCACCGGTCATCAGAAGGTTGCGGGTTCGGTCCCCGTCTGGGGCTCAGAAATCGTTTTTCTGAGGATAGGGCTTGACGATCGTTCATCTATCATCTCAATGTAGACCCATTGACTTATTGGTTTTTCATTCATTCATTTGAATAGGAAAAATTAGGAAATGTTATCTAGATCAGTAGTGATTTTCGTAAAGGTTTTCGTAGCTTATCAACATGCATGCATGCATGCATGTGATGAGGTATGTGTTTATGGATTGCCTACGATAATTCATGGTCTAATAATGACTTTGAGAAACTAGTCCAGCTCCCAACAAACTAAATTACTGGGCAATCCGACACACGACTTTTGATACCTTCATCCAATACTCCGCCGACTCAACCCAGCTGTAAAAACATCCAGGCGCCAACCTTCGACGTCCTCATAAATCATTTCGACCAACTCATGTCATTGAAACTGCAAATCTAATAGCACAACCCATGCCACAAATTGAATTAAACCAATCCTTTTTACAAACTAAGTTACTCATCGAACTAAGTCGCAAGTTTATCCAACTCGCTCTTTCGTCTAACAATCCGAAAACTAAGCGTCTGGGTCATCCAAAACACAACCTCTAAACCTCCACCAAATGAACTATTTAAGAAATAGAAACTGTTTTGCAGTGTTTATGCAGCCTGATGCAAACACGAGGAGAAGGTTGGGAGAAGTTGAAAGCTGTTGTGTACGCCCGAGATTAATGGTCGAGGATTTACACAGTCGCTTGAAAGTTCTCCCAACCTCTCCGAGTGTTTGGATCAGGGTATATCAACACAGAAAAACAGTTTCTATTTCTTTTATCAAATAAGCAAAGAACTAAGCAATAATTGTGAATAACGAACTTTACTTTCAATATCAAATGGCAAGTTGTCAGTTCGTGAACAAATCAGAGTTTTCCATTCGCGTCGAGAACAAAGTCTGACGTCGGTAAACCAACCAGAGCTTTCCATTCGCCCCGAGAACAAATCATGGCGTCAAACGGTGCTGTGATGTCATAACTGTGTTTGCGCAGCCTTATGTAAACACGGCAACTGACCACCTATGACCTTGCATTCTGTGCTACATCAACGTACAGAGAAAACTAAAAGATATTCAACACTGAAGTCCGGATATACCACATTGCCACAAGCAACTTTCCACCGGCTACATGAACCACAAGCCAACTGTCCCTTTTTGTTTTCTTCCACATCCGTCTTTAAGCGCTAGCCACTTATGAATAAAATATCCGGATTGATTTAATGTTAAAACGGTAGACGTTAAACCCTCAAAGGACCGAGATTTAAAGTCTTTCGTGAAACCTTAACCAAAAAAGAATTTTCGCTTCGTTATCATTGATGCAGTGATAATGTCCTTGCCTTATCACTTTTCGTTTTTGCTCTTCGTATCTGATGTGATACAACTCGGACTACATTCAAACTCAACGCAGATGCAATAGTTTGATATGCTTGTTCTGCCCGCCCGGAAACAACAAGCATTGTTGCTTGAAGCAGTGAATTTAACTTGTGGTTCTGAACGGCCTTTTTGGGAATCAAATTTGATACCGAAAGCAAGTTCCTTCCGCGGTTTCGGACGTTTTGGCTACGCTTTCGTGATGTAATCTAACTTTTGTGTCGTAACAGCGTTGTTTTCTTACTTCTTTTCAAGAAGTGGATCTTTCTAGAGGTACTTTTGTTTGAAATATATCTTACCTATGTTTCCGTTTTCCACAAATTCAGTTCAGTGCTTTGTGACAAAGTATTCAATTGGCTTTGCGTTCTTCCGTACAAACTTTCCTTTATGTACTCGTGTTGTCAAGAGGACTGGTTGTATCCCAAAAAGTCAATCTTTTTCGAATTTTTAAGTTTCTACGTTGTTTGCTTGGTTGCATTAAAGCTTTAGTTTCCATATAATCGCTGACGATCGCCGGGTTGCTGAAATCGTTTAACCGGATGATCGGTTTGGGTCTCTCACAATGGCTGAGATAAAACATTTTCTATTTCGAGCAATCACTGGACAATGTTTCCATAAGATCGCCATCAATCGTTCAGGATCACTAGCGGTCAACAGCGATCATGAGCGATTATATGGAAACCAGCCTTTTAGTAAACACCATGCACAATTTGTCAATTTGGTTTTGCCTTATATATTGTAAGTTTACATTCTAGGCACAACGTGTTGTTGGAAATGCTTTACTGTTTTTCTTTTTTGCTATTACGGCTCTAACGAGCCGGCGTAAGGTTTAAAAGTTAATTTGGCTAGGTTCTCTTTTTGTTTGTTTGTTTGCCTATTGCCTATTTAGATGAGGGATTGCCAAGAACTATTTAAATATATCCGGCTTTCTTACAAGGTCAATATCAAGTCTCAAAGTCGGCCAAATCGTTTGTCTTCCACTCGTTTTGCTTGAGTGCTGATTACTCGTGCTGGTGATATTTATAAACCATCAAAGATTTAGCGTTAAGTTGTCAGTTTGGCTTCAGTCCTTTGTTCTTTGTTGAGTTGTTACCGGCTTAACTGTTCCCCGTTCCTCTTCAAAGAGTCGCTTCCCTTTGTGCACAGGAAATAGCGTTTGGAAAATAATTTCTTGGCAATTTGTATTTGCTTTTCTACACCTTGGCCTTCGGCCTCTTCTTTTATATGTTTTTGATAGGAAAATACTGAATAAGTCTAACGGTAGTGATCTTCGGAAGTTATGAGTGTCTTTCTCGAGACTGCGTTTCCTGTCTGGTAAATCTATAACTCATATTCCGAAGAGTATCTTTCGTTGTAGAATAGCCAATTACAGCGATTTGTGTTCCATACATATTAGTAGGTCAGCCTTGTTCTAATTAAAAGAAGATTCAGTGTTGTCACAACTACTTATAATAAATGTATAGACGAAAATCCCTACGTTATGAGTTTTAAATCTCCTACAATGTTTGGCCGAGGTTTGACGTTTTCTAACGAGCAAGGATAGTGGTGGAACGCACGTGAACTTGTTTAGTCTGCACTCAAAGGGGTGAAAGCGTTTACCTCAAGGCGTAAGAAGCAGATATTATGTTTACGCGCTTGGTGGCCTGTGGGTTGTTATCAGCCACTGCTTCCTGTCAGGTGTAAGTTTAAACCCCGTTTACACTGCTAAAATTTTGGCACGGGTGCTGGTTTTTTGGGGCATGACACGGGATTTTCACAGTGTAAACGGTGCAGACTTCTTAAAATTTCGTACCCTACCCAGCATCTTCGTATGTGAAGGTCTCTGCATGGCTAATTACCGTATCGCGCCCAAAATGTTACAGTATAAACCAGTTGTAAGACTCGAACAAAGACTTCGACCTTTCAAATTTAAAATAAATGCCAGTGCATCATAGATGTGAGCTCTTAATGCGTCTGTTCAATTAGGTGTCGAAGCTATACGTTGTCATGGCTATATGTTAGAGTTGCTTTCATTTGTCAAACAGTGAAAGCCCGCTATACTGACAACTAGACTATTCTACACTTAAAACTCACGTAGCTGGAAAATTCTAGGGTTCCTAAAACAGACAGAACTTCACAATTAACCTACACTGCTGAAGTCAACTGAAAAATATTGACTCGAGCGGAATTTGAACTCGCACCTTCGGGATACCGGTTCAAATCCCGCTCGAGTCAATATTTTTCAGTTGACTTCAGCAGTGTAGGTTAATTGTGAAGTTTCGTTTCATAATACCCTGAGGATGATTCTGAAATAGAATTGAAACACTGCACATCCATCCTCATGGATAGCGTTAAAGTAAATGGTTTGAACCTTGGAGAATCGTGACATGTTTGAGGAAGTTGATCGTCCAGGTTAGTGTAGTCTTGAGAAAGACTGTTGGTTGAAGTGACTGACCCTTTTGACTCTGAAGATGACCGCCGCTAAGGATAGCGCTAAGTTGTCCCGAGAATATTTCGTACACTTAAATTGGATAAAAACTCGCCTCCAATCCCTGTGGAGTCGATAGCTCAACAGGTAGAGCGGCGGACCGGTATCCCGAAGGTGCGAGTTCAAATCCCGCTCGAGTCGACATTTCTCAGTTGACTTCAGCAGTGTAGGTTAATTGTGAAGTTATCATTTCATAATACCCTGAGGATGATTCTGAAATAGAATTGAAACAGGCAGTGCAAGGTGTTTACCTGCTTCATCGCGCTCTAAGTTATGATCCATAAAAACAGTTCAACCGACGTTACACTGTGGTAAAAACACGTGTAAACTTAGTTCGTAATTTAACTGACCTATTCTTGATTTAATCTCTCAAGACGTGTGTGGTATTATCCATGTGGCGAATTCGCCAAAACATTAGAGGTTCATGCGCCGAGGAAATTTCTTCCACGAAAGAAAGGTTAATTGTTGAATTAGATATGCTTTGACCGAATGTATGTGGCTTTGGACAGCTTCAATTCATATCTTCGACGAGGTCGAAAGCAAACGATGAGTGATGGACGTCCGCTGTGGGCCGTGGCTATTTCCTACGACTGGGTTTTCGTTACTCAATGTCGATGATGAAAAATTTTGAGTCTGAATTTATAGGTCGACGTGTTCTCATATGAGCTTGTATCTTTCGCAAAAGTTAAACCTCTAGTGTAACGTGTCCCTCGATATTTTAAAGTAACTAATGACAGGCCCTTGAGTGTTACATGACTAATTTACATTGGCAAATCTTTTTGGCAAACATGCTAACCCATAAAGGACCCGGACGTCGCCTTACAGTCTAATCTTTAGAAACTCACCAGGAACGAAAACACTATAGAAATTTCGTGTGATGTGTTTAACGATGTCAGTCGGAAATACTACAGTCCTTTTAGGGACTGGCGGTAACGACCTTTCGGAATTTCGAAGATTAGATTTACCGTTAAGACATAACTGGAGGCAAGGAGCCTAATTATAGTGCATTCTTGCGCGTTCATTGTGTACAAGCCTGACCAAACTGTCGAACATTGTTGTCTGTACTGTCGAATGTTGGGAAAAAACGATGTGAAACTTCGTCCAACATTAGACGAAGCAAAAATGTTCGACAAGCGTGGTTTAACTAGATATGGCAAATTGTCAAACAATGTTGGGTCCAACAATGTTGAGTTGTTCTATCCAACATGGTTGAACAGTTTGGCCACTAACTTGTCGCATGTCTTCCAGTTTTCTGGGTTGAGTCTTAGAGGTCAGGTAACTGTCTTGGATGAAGACATTTTGTATTAGTTGTTGGAAGTAGGCATATTTTTTTTTTTGTCCAGCATTTCGACTTTTGCTAAGGCTTTTGAGCTAAAACTTTGAAAGCCCCTCCAGAAAATCGTTATCAGACCTTGATAACGTGAAAGAGATGAGCTTGAAACATATAGTGTATTCATGTGAGGTCTAGATTAAATATATGTCATGGTATATTTTTCGGTGTGGTAAAGATCTCCCACTAGTTTCCAGAGTATCATAGCTGATGTACTGTATCTTATATAAAGGATTAAATTATCTTTGATATATTAAACGGTACCCGCGCAGGTTAAAAAAACGAGTGAATAAGAAAGCATTTCTACTATGGTTACATATTTTAGAGCGATATCTGTTAATTCCGATGCTGATAAATGATTACAGACCACTAAATTGTAAAGGAACAGATGTACTGAGGTGAAAGATTGCACAGCCAACGTCGCCTAAGTCGAAGACTGGAGGAACTAAAGTTGACTCAAGCAAAGTTCGAGTAATAAGTTTCGAGAATTTTTTTTCTTCTAAATTGGCATCTGTTCGACCGAGTATTAGGCGTCAGCAGTCAGGTCTCACATAAGGGGTGCATGTATCAATGATTCTATTTCAAAATTATCCTCAGGGTAACACGAAAAGAAAATTTCATGAATTAACTTACACTGACAAAGTCAACTAGAAACGTTGTTGGAGGGTTGGTTTGTCGGTTCAGTGTTAGTCATGACTGTTTGAAAGTTATCCTTGAAGCCATTACCAGCCAACAATTTAAGGAAATAGAGCAAGAAACAAACTCCGAAAAAGGTTTGACAATGACTTTGAAATAAGATCGAAGTATTACCGTTTACATTCCTCTTGTTTTTACTTAAATCTTAAGTCTTCAAGATGTTTTTCGGAGTTTGTTTCTTGCTCTGTTCTTGAACCAGGTTGGTTTTCGTTATGCGACGTTTCGGAAGATGCCTGGAGATGGAAGTAGGAACTTCGAAAACTTCGCATGACGAAAGCCAATCTGGTCCAAGAATAGATTACTTTCAAACAGTCGTTAGAAGAGTTGACTTGAGCAGGATTAGAACTCGCATTTTCAGGCTACCGGACTGCTGCTCTGCCAGTTGAACTATCGAGTCAACCGGGAAGAGTATGCTTGTTTTATCCAATTTAAGTACACGAGAGATTCTCGCGACAACTTAACGCTCAATATCCGTGAGGATGTGCGGTGTTTCGACTCTGTTTCAGAATCGTCCTTAGGGTAACATGAAATAAATAATTCATGAATTGACCTTCGCTGCTAAAGTCAACTAGAAAAGCTGACTTGAGCGGGATTGCTCTTGAGCAGCGGTACGGTTACCCGAAGATACGAGTTCAAATCCCTCTCAAGTCTACATTTCTAGTTGACTGTAGCAGTGTAGGTTAACTCATGAAATTCTCTCTTCATGTACAGGCAAAGTTGTCTATATTTCGGAAAATCATGTTGTGGGAAGGATGTGGTTGAAAACATCCGCGTAAATCCTTTGGATTCAAAGCCAAAACTAGCCGGTCAAATGCCGCCAGCGTACTTTAAATCGTTAAGAAAGAATACATCCGTCTAGTCTTGATTTCCCGGCCTATAATCCGCTTATTTCGGGACCGGAACGTGTCTTGGGATTACTGAACCGTTCATTGTTTGTATCTTATGTTATTCCGGAATTTACCCTTGCAGAGGAAGGCGTCGTAACTGAACTAGACCTCTCAGAATCTAAGTTTCAGACGATTCCCAGATGAGACATGGCTCAATTAAGATCCATCTCTACCATACATTTGTTTTTACATCGACTGAGTTAAACAATCTCCCTCCGGATAATTCCGAATTAAAATCTTCTGAGAAGGATTACTTGAGTGTAGTCTATGATATTGCTCTATACTCTATAATCTCATGTAATATATTAGCACCTTGTGATTTCGAGTACAAGGCGCATTTTTGGTATCACCGTTGTAAGTATAGGTACCGGTATCTATGTTTATACTGGAAAAGACGACCAGGTTTGACTAAGCTGTTCTTCCTAGAGGTCCAGTAAGGGCCACCCGTCATGGGTCCATTGTTACTACAGGAGGAAACCAGAGTACCCGGAGAAAACGTGCTGTAGCTCAAACTGGACGACACTCTTCACACATGAGACCAAGGCAACTTTAATCCGAGTACGGCAAGCGTAATTGAAATCGAACTTCGACCACCGAGATGAGAGACAAATGCGTTATGATTGTGTCATCAGCACCCTGTTTCACTATACATCAACTGCGTTCCTATGGAATTTTACTGATGTAGCTTCCCTCCGTACAATACTCTATTTAAATTGAATCTAGACGTTACCTTGACTTCTACCTCCAGGGTAGATATCGCAGAAGACCTTACCGCTTTCAACAATACCGGCGCGTTATCTTTCAAACTTCTCAACTCTGACTTTATCTACTCATTGGTTCCGCCAAAATGTCGTTTTGCCACGAAAATTTTCGTGGCCTTGAACCTCTGTATTCGCCTCAAGTGGTCAATACCTTGAGGACTTAGCACCAATTAAGTTGGAAAGCAAATCTCAGATTAATCTGTCACTTCTAATTCGGGCTACAAATAAGCTTCTCCTTGAATTCTTCATGATAATTTCCCTGTCATTCAGCGAATGACAGGTGAATGTTGGGGAAATTCCAATCTTGGCTCACGCCACGAAAGTTTGACTTCAAAGAGTTTGTTTCCTTGACCTTAACTTTATCAGACCAATATGGAGTTGTGATGTAATATCGTATTCGTAATGTAAGCTTCCATGCTACGACAAATTCTCCACGTCTTTGACAAACTCTTCAGCAGCTTTCATTGACATTTCGAACGAGTAAAGGAGAACTGCACCGGTAAACCTTCTGTTCAAACAGGTCTTGTACCATTCTACCATTGCTAACAACAGACCATTTTATTTGTCAAAGGGAGACACCTGAACGCAAATGATTACATATATGTGGTAAATATGGGAGCTTCGAGTATCTTGGGATGATCGATGACCGTTCGTCAAGTCCTAACCTCAGAAAAACGATTTCTGAGCCCCAGACGGGGATCGACCCCGCAACCTTCTGATGACCGGTAAGACGCTCTAACTAGTGAGTTACCGAGATTCAGATGGTAAGCTCATGTAATCGATCCCCGTCTGGGGACCAGAAATCGTTTTTCTGAGGTTAGGGCTTGACGAACGTTCATCTGTCATGTAAAGATACTCGAAGCTCTCGCATTTACAACATATATCATTAATATCATCATCAACATATCGCGGTTGCCGCTTAGGTCGCACATATGTTGAACTTGCACCCGGGCTCGTCATCCGAGATTCGGTAGCTCAATGGTTGGTTCGGTCACCGTCTGGCGCTCAGGAATCGTTCTTCTGAGGTTAGGGTTTGACGAACGTTCATTGATCATCTAAAAGTTTATTCATTGGGTGATTTCGCGAAAGTGAGCAGTGGTAGCTGCAACACCCCGTCAAGTTGTGTGTGTTTGATTTTTTTCTTCGTTCGTTGTAAGGAAACTTTCCACTTGTCTCTGGGACATGTTTCCTCTCTCTTCTTCTATTGCTTCCCTTCCTTTTTTTACTGTTTTTACATCTACATCTACATTGCTCGCCTTCAATTCTCACTATTCTGTTCTCACAGTTTCTTTCTGTTTCATTACATCCGTTTTTCAGTTCTTTTCATTTTTCCTTCGATTCTTGCTCTCTTCACACTTTTATTCTTTTTACCTCTCACCTCATTTCCTTTTCTGAACAAATGTGGCAATTCTTGTTCTTGTAATCATTGACAAGAAAATCATTTATCTCAGAAAAAGATCATCCGAGATGTCAGTGCAACTCCTTGGGCGGTCACACTACGCTATGTTTAGTTACTTCTGTTTCAAAGCAGGTGGAATCAAAGCGCTACACTTACCAGAGGTCTAAGGGGAGTTCACGGTTAGTTATGTCTCGTATAGCAAAAATCATAAAGAAAGGCGCTGACGATTTGTACAATCGTGGATTGCTTTTCTTCGGGACTAAAATATGCAAAAAGTTGCTGGAAAGGTTGGCTTTAGTTTAACAGGGCCTTTCATTGATGAAATATAGGCAAGATTATTTAGTGGAAAATGCCTGAGCGTTGTGCTATTCAACTCAATACTTTTAAAATTAACCAGAGAATTCCAACTCGGAGTTTTGCTTCAGTTCAAATGACGCAACGGCGCGTAGAGAAAAATACTTTCATATAATTTCATGAACGAAGAACGAAACGAATAGTTGTTTAATATACAGCTCAGAACAGTTATTACGTATTGAGCAAGCGTAGAACATGGACTTGACTATTTTTGGACCAATTTTTTGCGTCCAATTAGTAAACTCGCGGTTGCATTTCGCCATTTAAGTCAAATTCAGCTTTCTATCGTTGGCCAAATAGTAGCCACGAAACCCTGTGAAGTTATTGATTAAAAACGCCACATTTAAAGAAAACTTATTATTTTGTTCGTATTATATTGGAAGCACAACAAGAACAACGCAAATACAAATACAATTGAAAACTAATCTTAGTGAAGTATAGAGTTTAAGAGTCTTAAACCCCATACTATAGACTCTACAACTATTAACCATTCACACTAAACAGGCTATACCGTCTACAGTGTTTCTTCTCTTTAAATTTATTCATTTAAGTTTGGTTTATGAATGATTGAACGAGCAGTGTCGCTTTGACTGGGCAGTTGATGTAAGTAGAGTTGAGAGCCCCTGGCCCAGAAAACGATATTATACCAGTTCTCTCTAATTCTGAACCGGAATAGACCCAAAAGGAACCAATTACCTCTAAAATCCTATATTCTCATTCTGGATCAATCCCGAAAGAACGCACCCTAAGGGGAAAGTACCGTCCAAAGATGGTTCTGTATTATTCTCTTCCATGTTGCACCTTACGCGCCATGACTTGTGAATAAAAAAGTCATTTAGTTCGACATACCATCTGGAACAACTCCGCGGCCATACGACAACAATTAATGGCTCGAAGATATGGTAAAAATGCATCAAGTGTGTTTTAATCAACTCCTTATCCTAGAAAATATCAAATGTTTTTAATAGTTTAACAATTTCCATGACGTCTGTGAAGTTTCTTTCAGAACGGTGGGATGCCAGTGGCTTTCAGTCGTCTGCGACTTGGGTGGCAGGCAAAGCTGACGAGTTATACAAGGAGATAATTTCACCAACACAAACGTTTCTACCTACGGTTTCCCAAGAAGGTTTAGTTACATCAAAGGTAAGCTCTATCTACTGCTGTTTACTTTCGTGTGTAAATTCATCACTGCTTACGGTTCTATCTGATACTGTCATAACGCATTTTAGATATCGTTATAAGGTTCGCTGTGATCAAAATATCACAAAAGTGACTATGTATCGAGACGCTTTCCCTGAGAGCGTTATTTATAGCTATGTGTTTCGTGTTTTGTCTTTAACGCTGTAAACGTATGAATACGTTTATGTGAAATTGAATCAGTGAGAAGACGAGACGAAATGCCCAAAATAAATAGTAATTTAGGGTAGACAAAAGTGGCTTACGGAGAACTAAATTAGACTGCGCGGAAGTTATCGGAACGTAGCTTGATTTCAAGTTGATGTTCCGACCTGCTCAGGTGTTGTGTCAGGAGAACGAGTATACTGCCTTAATTCAGTCAATAACTAACCTAGTGATACGAGTCAGTTGTAGCGCACGGTAGTGAAATTCGACGAGACTATATTGAGATGAGTTACTGTTTGGTGTGAATGAGGACGATGGGTAGCTTGGCTTAACATGGTCTTGGCAAGAAAAGCTGTAATATTTTTCTAGTATAAGAGACCACTTACATCGAATTGACCCTGCTTGTTACGACATTTCCATCAACAACTACAGTCTGCTATAACTTTGTTGAAAGGACAGCAAATATGGACATTAAATTCAACCGCCGATTTAGTTTGACCATATGAATCACCTATAAATTCTATTCATCGTCTTCCGCGTTTCTACGCAGAACTAACTCTACTTCGTGTACATTGACAGGAATTTCATGACCCGCTTATCAAAACTAGTTAGTTTGCAGTCGCTGGTAACATCTGAGGCTTTCGTAACGAATCTGGCGAAGAAGAAATGACAGATAAGATCGAATTAAGTGAAAAATTCAAGACATGTGTTGTCTACCAAACGGAAAAGAGCATTTTACGAATACTAAATCGTCAATTTATGGCACATGTGTAGGTAAAATGATTCGTGTTTGCTATTACAGTGGTTTTTGTCTTTTTCGAGGCCGACGGCCATGTTTTGGCGGGAAAATCCCTAAGGTGATTTGAAGGAAAGTGAACGCGACATACGTTAGTTTTTTAGATGCTAAGCAACGAATTGTTTTAAAACATTGAGATTGCTTTTATGTAGTGATTTAAAATATAAAAGGCATTTAACTGTAGACACGAAGTCGAAAGAGATAAACATGAACATGAAAGGTGGTAAACTTGTCCCTTGAATACGGGACTGAGAACGAAGGATAGAAGAGCCTAAGTCATAAATTCATTGTTAACGTTGTATGTTCGATTTGATAGGGCTTGTACGCGCAAAGTATTTCCTATTTGTTTTCATATAAAGCTCGCTCTTTCATTCTTTTGTCGCTCAGGCTGTACGATAAACGCAGGCTCAGTTAAGAATTTTACATCCATAGCAAATAGCATGAATAATTTATAGTCCTTGAAAGATCCTCGGACACTGTGCTTCTTCCACACGACGGTACAGAGCATGTCTTTGTTTGATCAAGGACGTAAACAGTTCGCTTGGTTTTGGTTTTAAGCAAAAAAACGTTAACTCACAAACTAGAATTCCTTTGAAGAGTTTAAGACGACGAACACAGCTTCCATAAGCTCTTTGTTTAGACCAGGTCAATGACTTACAACTTCCGAATTCGTAAGAGAATAAACCGAAAAAGCTTCTGGAAAACTTACGTGGCGCTAGAAAGTTTTTCGGGCAGGAAGTTTTTGACCAGTTCATGAGGTATGGTTAAGCAGATGGCCATGTCTTCACAAGCGAAATGTAAGGATATCTTTGAGTTTTTATCGGTATTGATTGATGCTTGTTTGCTTGAGGTAAAAAACACTTACCGCGGAAATGCTTCCGGGACTCTCGCCAAATATCACGCGAAACTCATGTGGAACAAAATGAAAGATCAAAAGGCCGTCATGATTGATAACAGCCCAGGTCACTTGCCGGTGTGGGGTTCAAAAGAGGAAATAACGATTGATAACGTTTGCCTGTAATGTCGCCACAAAAGTAGATAAACAATGGTGTGGCAACACGCTCCGTGTGAACCAATCTGGTGAGCGTTTTGACCACGTTTACCCTATGCCGGATAGCTTTCCATATAGCGACGCGAAAACCGTACCGGATATAAGTCTTACATTTACACTTGGAACGGTATTTTTGAAACGGAGCGAATTTGTTCCGCTCTACTCTTGAAAGTGGTACGTTCCATATCAGATGGGTTTTCGGGGCGCTTTGAGCCTTCGATTGCATTCAATATGGAGTCGCGCGAGTGTTTGTGTGTTATTGTTGGATTATTGCGAACAATTTTGGATTACATAGTACAATCTCAGCAATTGATCGTATTTTTTAACACGTTGGCGAGCTGGAGAGAAATGAGTGCGCTGTTACAAGTGGAAATCTCTTCGAGGTGGATTATACTCTGCCTTTCCATGTCCATTGTTTACATCATACTGGATAACTTTTTACAACAGCACAAAACTGTCCTGTGTACATTATACCGGAGAGGTTTTTGTACCGACACAAAAACCTTTCCAGTATGGTGTAAACGCGGCCTTAGGCTGTGTTTAGACGATTCTTTACAGTTTTGAAAACTTATCTGGTATGATAAAAACGCCTGATCTGGACAGGCAGAGTGTAATATTCCTCGAATATGCACCTATTACAGCTCTCTCCTTCTCCATCTCGCCAACGTGTTCAAAATTAAAACACAATTCATTGCAGTGATTGTACTATATGTACCCCAAAACTGTTAGTAATAATCTAAAAAATAATAACACAAAAACGATTGCGTGACGCCGGCATATTGAATAAAATCGAAAGTTCATAATGTTCAAAAAACGGCGGAAAACCTATCCGATATTGAACGTCTCGCTTTCAAGAGCGGAGTGGAACAACATCGCTCCGATCCAAAAATTGCTCCAAAAATAGCTTTCCTCCTGGTGTAAGCGTACGGCCTATCCGGTATGGTTTTCGCGTCGCTGCGGAAAGCTATCCGGTGTAATGTAAACGTATAAGAATGGAATACTGCGCAGACAGTGATAATAAAAGGTAAAAAGTTAAAAGTTTCAACGTGTTCTAAACACGTTTCTCTCACGAAAGGCCTTTGCTCGAAAAGTTGGAATATCTTTGAGACCAATCACGGCAGTTATCAACCTTTGAACTTTTTACCATTGTGTAAACGTAGCCTTTCCCGCAACTTCAGCTTGTCTGAGAAATTCAAAACAACCACCACGTTAACCCGTTACTTGACACTGTTGCCATTTACCAACTTATTAATTTTACTCTGGCTAACGCCAGACGATTTTTCTCGTCAAGGAGAGATCTCCAAGAAATCGGACGGATGAAAGCTCAATAGACGAAATTCCTTATACCGTTGTAAGGCAAACACGAGGAATATATAAGAACTGATCGGTTAATTGTAGTATAAAAGTCAGTTAATCGTTGAATAGCCTATAATATGACCCCTGTAACATAACCGCTGTAATATAGTCTTAATTAACCTTTACATGACACATTCATTCTCTGATGATGTTGCGAGAAGCAACGTACGATGCCTATGTTCCGCACTTTTTACTGGGCTTTGATTTTTATTCTGCAATTACGCCTACTTTTTCCTCCTGGTTCGTCAATCACGTCAACTGTCAGGCGAGTGTCAGTTAATTACACTCAAGAACCCGAACTGCCAAACATTTATACATAACTAGAACATCAGTAAGGCTTGCTGTTAGGTCAATTACTTAGTTTGCTCTCAAACAAATGTGTTTGAATTTTCGTTTAGCATACCAAGCTGAATTTTAAAATAAAAGTAAAAACCCAGCATAATACCTTTAGAATAGCCGTAGACACAGTAGAATCGATTCATAACATATAATAAATCACAAGAGCTGAAGTTTCGTTGTTGTGTACGAAAGATTATCCCTTGTTGTTTATTAAATATTATGAATCGATTCCACTGTGTCTATGGCTATTCTTGAAGTACTATACTGGGCTTTAATCTTCGTTTTAAACTTACGCTTCCCCGCCTGGTCAATCATAAGCTAAATTTTCCTGCTTCATAGTCGCTGAGTTTACAGGTTTGGGAAATAACGCAGTCATGCCAACGCTCAGCAAACTATTCTCCTCACTACGAGGTCAACAGTTACGTTGGAAAGAGTTTATTTCACCTACGAATTTTTCCCAAGCCTGCGTCCATGACGCAACTCTATCGTAGCCATCTAGTGCTACTTGGCCTTCCGTTTAGATAATTAAAACAACCCCTCTGTATTAAGGATATATTTTTTCTAATTATACCTTTGGGAAGTACGTTTGATATTGGTGACGACGAAATATCCAAAGTGTGGTGAATTCGGTGAATAATATTAGCGGGAAAAGTTTTGAGTTTTCCTTTACAGAGATCTCAGAAATTCAAACAGAATTTTTCCTTTAAAGGTAGAACTAAATTATCAGACAATACTTTATGGAGTAAAATAGCAGGTCAGATTTTAACTCCTGATTAGAATCGTCCGGCTTTTCACCCAATTAACCAAGGACCTGTTTGTATATGCGCGGCTGACCATGTTGTCTAGAAACTTTAATGAACGCTATGTGTTATTTACAGTATTTTAAATTAATAGTTTGGAGGACCGTAGGATTTTTTAAGGTTCATGACTGAATTCATGCTAGAGGCGGATAATCCGTAGCATTTTTACTTCCTTGGAGATTATGTCGGCATATATATACATATATATACATATGTTCAATCTGCAGACGTACGTTTCGCTGTACTACAGCTCATCAGTGCAGCTTGGAACGAACTTGGATTGATAAGGGACCAAAGTGTTCAAACCGCTACTCGAGCGGTGGGCATTCCTCAACGCTATTGGTTATCCTTATATATCCATAGAGTGCTCGACAACATCGAAATATATATATATATATATATATATATATATATTCGGATATAGGCGTGGAAGTTGGTGTCTTGAAGAGTGCTCATCCAATATATATATATATATATATAGGATTAGAAATGTTTTGAGACTCCATTTGCTTGATTCTGGACTCTTGCTCCCAGCAAATAAATTATCTTTATTATTGCCCAGTATATCTTTTGTGAACCAAGTTCTCGCTGTAACTCTTCACCAAGCAAATTTTTCAGGAGATGTTAAATCATCTGGTGTTAGCCAGAGTAAAATTAAGAAGTTGCCAAATAGCAATAATGCCTTTTAAAAGGTTAATGCCACGCTATAAACGCTCGAACTGAAAACACACAAAGTTTTCGTGTGCTATCCAGCTATTTGTTCCTGGTGAAAAGAAAAAAATCTTTATTAATTCAGTGGGATGCTTTCTCACATAGCGTGATTTTCAGAAAATTCCTGACAGAATTTAAATTACAAGAAAAACAAGCTAAGCTATTGGTTTTATCTCTGCCATTACAAAAAATTGAAAATAATTTAAAAATAATTTAATAATTTAAGTTGGAAGAAAAACTAGCTAAGCTACTTATGTTACCCCTATCATGACAAAAATAATTTAAAATACTAAAGTCTATTACATGAGCATTCGTGTGGAAGGTCCTTTGACTTTTGGCCCAGATGAAGGAGGTGTACACGATCTTATTGCCATAATTGTCTTTTTAATAGTACCGTAGCATACGTATTCTCGCTGGGTTAGGCGTGATACATATTTAGAAGATCCTAATCCCTAAAGTTCCACCTTTTTCGCCCTTGGGTGAACATTTCCAGCATAACTGCGTTTTAAAAGAGAAAAACGAGAACGCCCACTGTCTTTGCCAAAGCAGACCAGCTTCCGACATGCGATCAAACTTTTTCACGTCGTTCTTCTCCTCAAAGCAGAAGTAGATTTTTGATTTCAGAACTGAATTACAAGTTCTATAACATTTTAAGCTTGCGGTAACACTGCACAAATTTTAAAGCCAGAATTATGCCCATCGTTGCGAGTTGACCCGACAAGTCAAAACAGAATCTCGCGTTCATCACAACAATATTGAAATGAAATCGAAATATTTTCATTAACGTCCGACCTTTCGCTTAATTAATCCGGAAATACGTAAATTTAACTGGGATAGTGTTGTTAGATACTTGAATAATTAGTTGTTTTTAAGGGAGATTTACGTGGACAACAATTTAATCCGATATTTCTGGAACTTTACCTGACAACGCTTGCAATTATTGAACGTAACAAGTGTTCCTTGTTGGCAGCCTAAAGATCTTGCTTTACAGAAAAATACTTGCTTTTGAGGAAATTTGGTATTTAAGATCCATAATTCATGTTTCGGCAGTTTGTCAGGAACATTGCTTTTTCGTGGGTTTCCACATATGTGGTAAACGGGAAACATTGTGCCCAGAACGTTCTCCCTGCTTCTCTTTGTTTCTTGGGTTTTACTCGACGAATGAATAGAAACAGATGGAGGGGTGGGAACAAATGAACGAATGAACGAACAAAAGGAAGGAAGAAAGAATGAATGAAATAATCAACTAATTTACTTAATTTAATTAATTAGTTTATTTTAATTCATTAATGAAGATAATAAAATTAACCTATTAATTTGATTAATTAATTAATGAACGATTGAATGAACGGTCGGATTACTGAATGAGTGAGCAAATAGGCAGATAAGTGAATAGACTAATAGATGAACGAATGTCTCTCATCTATCGATAAAGCGCTCTGAACGCTAGGGTCACGTATTGGTGCATCAAAAGAGAAACTTGATATGACGTTATCGGGAAATATTGACTGGAAGCCTCTGTTAACTGATTTCTTCAGTAAAAATAGGATAAGAGTTATACCGACGCTTGTGTGCATTATTTATTTTGATAAATAACTTTTCGACTTTTAAATATAGAAAATTTACTCAGAAACTATGTTAGTTGTTTATCAAAATGAATAATACACACCGTATTTGGTTTTATTCGTATCCTGTTTTTAAACATTAACTATTCTGTACAATATTTGTATAGTTCTGATCAGGAAATTTAACGTGAAAGTGAATTAACTTTTTCGCTACTGTGTTAAAAGGACGCCTTGGGAAAAACTTTTCATTTTTCAGCTTTAATTTGAATAAAAACTAATTGACATATGAAAAAGCTTTTAAGTACAGGTCGTTTTGAAGTAGAGCAAACATGCAAGTCAGAAAAGACCTGAATTTTGTAGGTGTAAACTTTGTAATTTCACCAAGAAGCGTGCTGTACAGACTGATAAACGTGTGTATATGACATCCCTTTGGTTTAACCATACCGAGGGATAGCAGTCAGACTACACAAAGCAAGGAAACCAGAAAGATGTAGTAGCGCGAAAAAAAGATGTTCTTGGAATGTAAATATTTAAACAGAAATGAACACAATATATTTCCTGCTCGAGTTTTGTTGTCTTTTTCTAAGCAAAGTTGAGCTAAGGGGAGTCGTTTGGTCTACGATGATAGCAGAAACGGATGGAATTGTTAAACATTTGTGTATCGAGGGCTCTTCTAGTTTATTGTTTCAAAACGCTGTCAGCAGTTTTGCCAAAACCTCATGCCTGTTGGCTATTTCGTTTAATTGCAGCCAGCTTGATATCACAACATTCACGAAATCCTGAACACTTGATATTGTAATTATGTTGGGAATGAACACCGTCAAGATAATATCGCTGTTATCCAACGAAGTGTTTATCCCGTTTGGTCACATTGTTTTTGATACTCAAGCCTGTCGTGATAATGGTTTTATAAACATCTTATCATAATCCCGTTGCAAATTGATACTTTGCGGAAACGCCCTGCGGAGGATGTGTTTGTGGGTGAAGGTCATAATGTTTTTAGTGTAATTAAATTAATGTTGACAAACGATGAGATCGAATGGTTTGAATGGATTGAGTGGTTTGATGGTTGATCACGAGTTACATGCCCGTGCTTGTGTCGGGTAAACAGCCACTTGGAGCCAAGTGGCGAATGAGGTGTGAACGGACGGAGACGAACGAAGAGTAGGGGGGATGGTGGACGGGTCCATGGACTTGAATGTGTGGTTGGATGGATAGGTGGGAGGGAAGTTAGGTGGATGGATGGGTAAATATGAGGATACGTGGATGACTGAATGGATGGATGGAAAAGTTCTAGGAAGGATTTAAGGTAGAATGGATGGATTGGAGACTGGATGGTTGGATAGGTGAACCGGTGGAAGAATGGACGGGAGGAGGGATGGACGGACGGATGGACGAATGGATGGAGGGATATGAACAGACAGACGGACGAGGGAAATGATAAGAGATGATAAGTGAAAGAATGCACAAACTGACGAATGAATAAATGAGTGAACCGAGCGAGTGAATTAAATGCATGAATCGATGTATTAGTGGATGAATGAACAAGTGAACAGATGAGTGAATGAACGAACAAGTGAATGGATGAATGGGTGGATAATTGCATGGACGTAGGAATTACAGAGTGGATGACTGCTTCAAATGGACGAATGAATAGATGGAGTGAATGGATGAACAAATAGATCATTGAGTAAATGGAACGATTCTGATTCGTTAATTCAGTTCGTCCGTGATTTTCGTGATAACTAAGTTATCATGAAGAAACGCTTAAGCTAGACGTATGGTTTGTTTGACATTTGTGGAACAGGCAGAACAGCTCATGTACCTACACACCCTACAGAAACTGTTTATGAATCATACATCGTCATCAGCCTGAAGTAAGCTGAGGTTAGACAATAAGTGGCAGAAAAGGGACACCGTTGCGTTAGATAGGACCGTTATAGATTTGGAGGAATTTGAGAGGAAACAAAATAAGATAGCGTACTGTAGGACTGGGTAATATTGGGCAGATGATGATCAGATTGAATACATTGGTATAATAATATGCAAGAATTTCTTGTACTGCTTGTGTCAAAGTCTCATGAAAGACAAAGATGAAATACTGCTCTTTTAATTAAGGTTGAAGAAAATCCTTGTTTGTGGTAAGTCATCTTGGCTTTTAGTAAACGTTTCTCAAAATAATCATTGAAAACTTTTATGATGGATACGAGCAAGCGCCAGTTAATTAATCCCCCCGTGGCCCAGCTTTGTTCGTTGTTGATACTGGCTTAGTCTTTTTATATTATACTCAACGGCCTCAATTAACGGACTTTACAAGACTAAACACGTTCCGGGCTTTGCATAACATCCAACAGCGACGTGTTTCGCAGTCACAGCCTCCTAATGTTCCTTATTCGAGCACATTTTCACGATAATTTTCCTTGCTGGGACTCTTGTGTATTTTTCTTAGCAGTTTAGCATGTTTTCTAACGAAAACATCCTGGTAGGTCATCTCCCTTCTTAGTGTCAATATTTAATCGAAGTAGATAATCTGATTTAGCTCAAGTTTCACGTGAAACAACAAGAAATAGTAATGTATCGGTTTCTTCAGCTTACACGCGCTTGGTCGTCGAAGCGAGCAGTTCTTGGAAGACGGGAAGAGTGGAGGTTTACATTTGTAAGGTTTTCACGCAACTGGCATTGAGCATCCTTTGTTTCAAATCAGTGGGGAAGTTTAAACCGGGATTCTTTTAACTTTGCTAACCCGGTGAGAGTCAGGACTCCCGTGATTGCCATTCAACAAAGCGTGAACAGTCATTCAGCGGGAAATTTCATGTCGTGTGCTCTACATTCTTCACTTAAGTTCCGTGTTTCTCCTGGTTTAGGTTTCACAGACTAGCTGCCCTCTCCACAAGAAACCTCCGGAAAGACGCGTTGTCGTATTGGCTCCGATATCGGTAAGTTTGTATGAATTGTTAATAAATTTACTGTATAGTTTTTAGCTTTCCTTGTTGAAGATACTCGTAAAATGTTACAACACGTGCGAGACGCCAGCTGAATGATTATCCTCAACCATAGTTTTTTCAATACGACTTAAGAGTTTTTGGTTACGGCGTAGAAATTTCAAATCAACCGCATAAAAAGCAATCCATTGAAAACAAACTGTACGTGATGACTCAGACATTAAAGTCTTTTACCATAGTGCTTATCTAGAGTATTATGTAATAGCGGTAATTTGAACGGTCTCAATATAAATGCGATGACATAAATTCAACAAAGCTTGCTTAAAGGCCGTGAATCATTGTCCGTAACTTCAGGTTCATTGCAGTGTAGGGATGTTGACTTCGCAAAAACTTAGGTCCGCTCATTATGAAGTTTAGTTCAGCGTTTTGATTGATATCCTGAATGGTGTTTTGTCTCGTTGACAATGAGTGTCAAGAGAGGCCAGGAAGAGACCATTGGTTCGCTTGGTTGAGATGGCAAATAGAGTAAAAATGACAGTACTTTATCGGACACAGTGGTGAGCGACCAGCTTTCCCCTGTTGATACTTGCGCTTACAAAATGTATGCGTTACCGAAGCGCGTAGTTGGGAAAAAATTGTTATAGGAACAGCTGCGGATTAGTAACAGGGTAAATAACTTAAAAACAGCTGCCGGAAATTAGCTTTTATTGTCACTTTACAAAGAATCTGATTAAGTTATGGTATTCTCGTGAAAACAGCCACGTCATTCTGATTCAGCGAGCAACTTGGCTGGGCAACCTACATTGCCAGTTGGCCTTAGGAAAGATATTCAGCTGAGAGAGGTAAATTTCCCCACAGAATATTATCCCTCCGGGAGAACTGAGGGGCTAATTTAAGATTTAAGTGAGCCAACTATCGTTGACAAATGTGACTGGTTCTGGTGTATCAGCAATTTTTTTCGCGCACTTCTTACTCTTTTGTATATTGACGATTCATGTCGTTGCCGGGTTGTTCGTCTGCAATGCTCGTATTCGACTTCCTTGAGTTCCCAGACGATCTAATATTTTCTGAGGGACGTCCTTCTTGACTCTCTTAAAGTGCCTGACACTCAGCGCTGAATGCCAAAAACGAGAAGAATTTAAGAAAGTGCTATTGAAAACTATAGCAGCACAAAATAACGTACCTTTCCTAAATTTTTGGCGAACAAAGAAATATTCAAACATCTGTTGACAAAAGGGTGTTGAGGAACACCACTGTGTGTGGACCGAAAGTTTATGAAAATGGGTGGGGAAGACTATTCATTTGATCATGACTATCACCTCGAGTTTTGTTACTTCACATTATGCGCATGAGCTGAACTAACACGCCCACACCATTTTTTGATGATACAAGAAGGTCGTTGATGGGTAAATCACACCCAGATGTAATTTTCCTATTCAGAGGATGGTTATGTTGGAGAACGTAGCGAACGGACCTCCCTGTGTTTGGTTTAAAGAACATAACTAAAATACTGGATACGTTTAGCCCTTCAGGGGGGAAATATCAAAGGAATAATCCGGATTTTGGATAATTATCGTTGTTTAGTGCAAGATCTGAGCATTACCTCGGCTATATGAGAGAACCTCTTGGTTTTAGACGAGAAATTTCTTAAATGATGGTTGAACGTTCGTCAAGCTCTATCTTCAGAAAAACGACCTCTGAACCCCAGACGGGGATCGAATCCGCAACCTTCTAATGACCGGTGAGACGCTCTTTCTGAATCTTGGTAGCTCACTGTTTAGAGCGTCGCACCGGTCATCAGAAGGTTGCGAGTTCGATCCCCGTCTGGGGCTCAGAAATCGTCTTTCTGAAGATAGAGCTTCATGAAAGTTTATTTATCATTCAAGATATCTCCAAGCGTCACACATTTCCAAAATACATATCTCATAAAATTTCTTGTTTATCTGTTGCTGTATCGAAAATCTCATGAGACTTACGGAAGGATTTTAGTTCAACTTTCCATGTTTTTGTGTGCTTCCCCTTTACTTCGTCTTTGCTCGACTCTGTCGTGGCCCCGTTCCGAATTTAAGCCAACGGTTGTTTTGAGCCATAGCAACCACTGCGAGTTTCCGGAGCCGGAGCTCTGAACGCTAATGTTGGTAGTCACAGCCGTCATCATAGAAATTCGTAATCGTTATGAACGTTCGATGATGTCAACTATATACAACAAAGGTGTTACAGCAAACATGTTATCCCTACTGTGGAGGAAAGTCATCTTCCAATGTGATCTCTGATCTGCAATCTCAACGCATAATTTGACGTAATAACTGGTGGGCGACGCGATTCTATACCGCAAAAAAAACCCCGCTGTCAGTTGGTTTTGACTGCCGAGTTTGAATATGACGGGACGAAATTATGGTTCTAAAGACAGTGTGATTCCTTCTCGAACCTGAGCTCATGGTAGATTTGTCGTTGACATGGTTTTGTCATTTATTTGTTTGTTAGAACGGGGGGGGAACTGAATGCTACTTAGGACTTGGAAATAACCATAGCTGGAAAATAGCTGAGGCAAAATTGAGTTCTTGGTTTGAGCCAAATCCGAGCACAGAATATGTCAGCGTCCTAAATAACAATTGGTTTAGTTTTGGGTTAGAATTTTAATGTTGGGGTTATGACCAATTGCGAATAATAGTCTAACGTTGAGGACTGCTGGAGTGAGGGTTAAGTGGACCCTTATGGAGACCGCATCTGCCAAAGCGCGTTCCCTCGAAATTTTTGGAATTTTTTAGCCAGAATTGGCATCGCTGCGATTGTTTGAAAAAAACTTGTTATAAGCAGAGATCGTGTTCTAATCAAACGCACTTAGTAGTCTTAGCGATTGCAAAGACTTCCATTGCCGACAGAGCAAAATGTTTCGTCCGAACAACCGCAAAGAGTAAGTGGATATCGTAACTTAGCGATCGCAGAGACTGGCTTGTTTGTCGCGTGGAGGTCGGAAGTGTTGATTACAATGTTTGCCATGGCTGATTATTGTTCATTAAAAGTAACCATATGCGCACCTTGTCGTTAGAGTGCCTAGTGGAGAATTATTATGGTCCAAAACAGGATATTTCAGACTTAACGGCTATATCAATGCAATTTCAACGAATCAAACTGTCTCCCGCAGATGGGTTTATTTTTGAGCGATGACTTTGCATGAGTCGATCGTTGAGTTTATTTTGGAACCATCACAGTGATGATTGAAAACACTTCAGCGGCTGGTGATGGTTGCAATTGCGAAACTCGTTCACTGCAATTGTAATTATTATGTAGAAACCAGGATTTAAAGGGGGAAAAACCATTCGTAGCGGATTTGACCGTTTTCCTTCATAACACAGTGTGGTTTTATCTCACTAAAAATGTGATCACAATCAAGACTACGGTACTTGTGGTAATTTTTGCATGCCATCTCTATTTGGATAGGTAATCATATGATAGGGCGCACGATTATGATTATCCAGTACTCGTGGTTCTTGAAGATTCAGCCACAGCTGCACGGGCCATAAGACATGTGCAATTTGGCACAATTTTTAAATTTCACGTGCAGAGCGAATCGCTTATGCACGAGCAAAGTCATATGATTACTTGTTTATTACTTACGTATGACGACATTAATTGCACTGCCGTGAAATTATTAAAACAATTGGACTCCTCTCGACAAATCAGAATTCGGTAACTTTGTCATGCGTAATAGGAGAAATTATGGGCAGCTAGGTCCAACCACTGATGTACCTATATATATATATATATATATATATAAAACTTCACAACCCCTTGTTCAGATATATTTGTGTATGTATGTATATATATATATATATATGTGTGTGTATATATATATATATATATATGTATACTTTCGTATGTATGTAAAGTTTGCACGCCAAGACAAACAACTGAAAGTTTACCTTACAGAATATGAAGTTCCTTTGAAGTTCCCATTATATTTATATGTGATAGAAAAGGTGTTTTTTTTTTTTTTTGAATTCGAGAAATTAGAATTTTTACTTTGAGGAGAACAATGCTTTCAAGTTTAAATCCCTTGGGTCTCATTTTATTCTCTTATCCCTTTGACATTTTTTTCATCTTTTGTCTGGGAATTAAAAGCTTTCTTTCGCTATTATTCTTTGTTTCAATGTGGTTCTATATGAGGCTATAAAAACCAACAGGTCTTCCGCGTCACAAATCAATCGCGTCAGGACTCGATAGCGTTTACAAAGTGTTATAGCTTAATGAATTATTTTATTATATGCATTTAAGTAATAGACATTAATTTGACAGCTGAAAAGCGTGATGGTTAAAGCTGCTTTGGTTGCTATGCTACAGTGATTAATAACCTTAAATTCTTGAATTTAAGATGTAGCCCTGGGTTCATGGTATATTTAAACCAGTTACTCGGTGACGTTAGCCAGACCATTAATCCCAGAAGAGTGCTTTTCAAATTCCAGGCTAAAGTTCCGTTGGGGACTCTGCAAACATTTTTGAGGGATTAAAAGTTTGATGAATGCCTACGAAGGTCAGTTCACACTTAACACTGCATTCCCAACTCATTACAACATTATAAAACCCCTATTTACGCAAGCGTTTAATGTGGCATCAAGTTAGTCCGAGTCTGTATTGATCAGGTGGGTGGTAAATCGCCCGACCACGTGCCATTTGAGCGCAGGCCTTCTTGGATAGGGACTGACCCTTGATAGGGGGTCCGGAGAAACCTGGACGTGCTTGGGCAACTTTAACACGGAATGGCGTACTCATGCACGAAAACCAGATTTGGTCTTGGCTCGATTTGCATGCATCAGTTTGAACGATAATCAAACGAACCCAAATGAGCCTAATATTGGATTAAGTTCGTCGCGTCTAACGAGTTATTTAGTTTCAGAACATGGTGAATTGTTTTTGATGATTATCAACCACAGACAGCCGACAACGTGAAGAAGTATAATGATTCATAAGCCGAAGTATATGACGTCATCTTGAGCTGAATATTTCGGTCAACTAAAAGACGAGACTATAGCTGAAGTTTTAGCGCTAAGAAAATCGTTGCAAAGTAATGGTTTGAACATTACTTGACAACGACGTTATAATACTGCCATTTCAATTATAGTCTTGTTTTGACTTTGACTTGAATCATGCGTTTTTGCGTTGGTTTGTTTTTTGGTTTTTGTTTTTTTTTGAAATGCTTGGATATTCTGACAGCCCATTGAACTAAAAAAAACACTCAGAGGATTTTGTTTCCTTTTCTTTGTCATACCGTAAAAAAAACCAAAACAAACAACGTTCGAATTCTTAAGAATTTCAGATTGCTGGTGGTCGAAGAGTATTTTGATCTCGTCTTTCAGTACCGATTACGAGATCCGAGTTTGGAGCGCTATCCTTTGTCTTCTATTGTTGTGTCATGATCTTGTTCATGTGAGATGCCTGCATGTCGAGTAAAGTGGAGATTTACGTCTTCAGGGCATTCAATGTCAACTATCCTAGCCAACTTCTCACTATCGTCTCACTTAGTATTGTAACTTACATTATTCCTATGATAGTAATTCTATGCCCTTCGAGTTTTCTTTTCTTCTCACCATCAAGATACCCTATTCTTTGATTCAGATAGCTCTAGAATGGAATTCCTTGTCTCTGGTTTTGTTTGCCGATGCGCTTTGATTCCTCCATTTCCAAATGGTTGTAATCTGGCATAATCTTCAAAGTGCCAATCTGTATATGTCCTATTAGCCGTACTACGAACCTCCAATTTCACAATCTTTCCAGCAAGTTCTTCAATTTCTTTCAGTCACAAGAATACTACGTGCAGGACTCATTTATAGGACCGTGCTACGCGTAGTGCGACATGTATTTCTTTCTAGTGTTGGTGTCCTTTCTGTACCGCTTGGGAACGGATCGTGACTGGCATTTCTATTCAAAACTCACGACGAAAAATTTTTTTCACTTCCGTTGCAGTTAGGAGAAATGACGAATTGCGCATGCGTTAGCTATCACGCGATACGAGATCAATGAGATCTCGTTCGTTGGCCTCCACAACGCCCTCCACATCTGCCTTTTTTGGCTTCAATTGTTAGTCCAAACATTGAATGAATTCAGACTTCCGGTTACGACCTTGTGCACCAATGACGTAATCTAGTTCCCAAAGCCTTCGCTTCTCTAAATCATCGATACAAAAAATGTGGATTGTAGAAACACTGATGTCCTACACAACCAGTTAGAAAATGATTAACAAATATTTAGTTTTTACACTCCATTACACGAAGTACAAGACAATGGTAACTCCAAGTGTTGTTGGCATTTTTATTGATTTTATGTTTCGACTATTTTATTGATTCCTGGTGGTGACTGTAAATTAGTCGAAACGTAGAATCAATAAAAACGTTAACAACATTCGGAGTTACCATTGTTTTGTATTTTATTAAAATACTCAATTGTTCCCACAATTACATGAACTACAGTTCGTATTTGATGAGGGAAGTCTTCGAATGTTAATATCTTTGTACATGGCCAAGGTCTCGGCGTCGGCTTTCCCAGCTTAGTTGGCAGAGCACTGTACTAGATTCGCATTGTTGCGATTAACGATTTGCCTGCCAAAGTGATTAGGAGTAGGGAAACGGTAAGTAGTCGGTCAAATCCTGCTTCCGACTTGTGGTTGAAAAAGTGACGAGCGCTGAGCGAAAAAATTAAGACTTTGTACTTTCGGTTTGATGGCGGTTTTCCCGTGGCGACGTTTTCCACGTGAAAGCCATTAAAAAGTACGAAATTATTCGACCTTTTGGGGAAAATGAAATACGTTAAACACGGGAACCCTGTATTCTTGTTCACGACTTTTATGTCGCGTAGAAAACTGGCATTTAACATATGATTCTCGATTGTAGTACGAATTCGTGACCTGAACCGAGACATTACGTTTGTCTTGTGCCACCAAATTCTACCGATTTTTTATGAGACGTTAAAGAATTCGCCTGCATTTGACCAATGTCATGCCATCTTGTTAACGCCTTCGTATTTTTACGTTTATCTGGGATAATCCGTTATAGTCAGATTCCTGCACAATACGAAATACGGCAATGGGCCACTCACCCCCCCCCCCCAAGTCTTATGTTCTCGGTTGGGCCAATACCCACGCCACCCCCCATACGCATGCGCGGGCTTCAGAGTCAGCTCTGGAAAGCGCTGGAAACTTTGTCGTATGTGTGGACCCAACATCTGGGCACATTTATCCTAAAAGATGAAATCAGTAAGTCGTATATTATTTCCTTGATGAGATCCTAAAGTATTCTAAGTTTACCCTTCAGAAATTCTCGTGCCCAAATGGTGATGAATATTTGGCATTCTCAGTCTTCCTGAAAAATAACCGCTGAAAATTCCAGAAACTCATCTCGCGCAGTACGAAGTTTGTATAGGTTGGACTCCTTTCTCTCATCAGGTCAGGGAGACTCCGGGACCAGATTGGCAATGCGCGTTTCAACGAGCTTCGCTTGGACCATCGTTTTCCAAGAATTCAAAAGAGCCTTGGCTTTCAAACGAGGCTAATGGAATCTGTCTTCATCAAAAACAATAGCAAATAAAGCGCCATTTGTGAATGCGTTTGACAACAAAGAATAAAATGACCCTGTACTACGTTATTAATAATGCCCCCACCATAATATAAAAAATCTCTTTATTTAAGTTTTCCGGACATTTTCGGGGTTTTTTCCTACTTAATTCTACATCCCGAAGTTGGGAATGTTGGTGGCGCAGTGGTAGTGCAAGTGTCTCTCGTCACTGTGACTAGGGATTGATTCCGGCTTTGTTCAGTTACCTGAATAAAGTTACCTTGGTCACATGTGAGAAGAGTGTTGTCCAGTTTGACTCTGCCAAACACCGCAGGTTTTCTCCAAGTACTCCGGTTTTCTCCTGTCGTAACACTGATCCCAGTAGGGGTGACCCTTACTGGACCTCTAGGGAGAACAGCTTAGCTATGGCTCATAGGGTTATCCAGTATACTAAATAAAGATACTTAACTTTTACCAAAGCAAAGCTCTAAATACCACAGAAGTATAAACCAAGACCAGCCGACAACTTAAAAAAGTATAAAATAAAACATATTCCGAAAAATAGAGGACATCTTGGAAAACTCAAGATATGAGTCAGAACAAGACGAGTATATGAGACTGTAATATTTCGACTTTATTACAAAGCCATCATCAGACAGAATGATATACAAAACAGGCCAAGGTCTATATATACAGTGTGAACAACGGAAGTTAGGAATCCTATACCTGAGATATTAGCACGACAAAACGCATTGCTAATTACCAATTAAATCGAGAGAAAACTATTTACAAGGCAAAGTTAACAACAACTGACCCGACAATACTGATGTGTATGATGACGTAAGATGACTGAGACCAGTGAGTATCAGATGCCAAAGGTCGACAAACTGATAGAATAATCGTAAGCCATCAAGTTGACAAACGAAAGAAAGGCAAGTCTGAGTGAGAAGGACGCATAAAGTAGGAGGTCGGAAATATATATATAAAAGTGCGAGACTGCTAAGTTGAAAAGTGTGAGTTCTTTTGAAGCTTTCTGTCCTGAGTTGATTTCCGGCTTATTAAATTTAATATGGAGAGCTTTAGTATGGAGTATGTTTCAACTATGAAAATTGAAGGATAATCTCAGCCTTGAACTCCAAAAACATGTTGCTTCTGGCTTAAATACAAGATATTTGAAAAACGTTTCCGTCTTTCCTCTTCGACCCAAACGGAGAAATCTTTGACATAAACTGTCCTATGTGAGAAAAGCGGAGATGACGCAGAAATGAAATTTTTCTCGGCTAGCTTATAAATTGTAAAGCGTCCCCTGGCTCCAAATTTGAGCTCCTTCAGGAAAAGAAAGAAGGCTTTAAAACCATGTTTAAAACCACGAAGACCTAAGAGTTTTCTTCTCTTCCCTCTTTCGAAGCTCATGATCTTAACTTTAGAAATTTGGCATTTTTTTGGGAAATGGTGTCGTATTAGAGTTTTAAACATTTGAGCAGTTTGAACATGATGACCTCTCACGCTGTCGTTATGAAGCTAGCATATCTGTTAGCGTTGATTAACGGCCGGTTTTTTGTCGTTATCTCAATCTTAACGGCGTTACGCCGTCGTTAAGACCTCTTGTCACTGTTAATAAATTTATGTATATATTGTTATCAGTGCATCTTCTTTACAGAAAAGAAAGATGTTTTCTGTTGTGAGATATCTTGTATTTAGTCTACGAGAAACAGTTTTTTCGAATCGAGTTGAAGAGTTGAGAGTATTCCTTTAAGACACTAATGCTTATACTATTGCCTCAACCAATGGAAATTATTAAACGAGGAATAAATATAGCAGCTTAGCTCAAAATTTGGATTTAAAAGAGTAATCTCAGAGTATTTATGAAAGGAAGAGGAGGTGGGACTTAAGAAAGAAAGGACGTGAAGGATCTAAGAGTGATAAAATAACATAATTATTTTGCTTATGTCATCTTCGTTAACTCCTTGGAGATGGAAAGGATTTGTTGCAATGACCTTTTAGGGGGAAATGTTCAAACTATGGCTAATATTATCCCCCGCAAAGATGAAAGACAAGAATGCAATTCCTGGGCATATTGATCTAATCTTGCCATTTTTAGCTAATCTCCATTATTTACCATGGGATTGCCACATACTTATCTACAGTGTGTTAGCAAAAATTTCATATTTTATCAGAGATGCTATTAAGAAGTTGTTGCTCTAAGAAAAGCAGTAGAGACGCAAGCGATGGCAAAATAATTAGATGTAAAAAGACTGTCGAAGCAACCTATAATCCCGAAATATCATTGACTTCTCATGTTAGTGCTGGGGTGGAAATTTGTGATCCGAGAATTAATCGGTGAATGATAAATCAAAGTGGATGTACGGTAATTGTTATTACAAAGACGAAAAATGCACAAAATTCTTTGTTGCTTCATATTGATTTCTAAGTGATTTCCTCAAAAGTGTGATTTGCTTGGTTGTGTTTTGCTGGGTTTCGAATGTCTAATGTCTGCTGAGGGAAACGTAGAGGTTCAGCGCGGTTAATTATCTGGCGATACTTCCTGAAATCTAATTCGAGGTTTACTTTCATGTTTGTCGGCCTTACATCAGACAAAGAATTCCAAGTTTAGGATTGCATTGCTCTGAGGTTAAACTTTCATCCACTCCCTTTATTCGTTCTGTATAAACAGCTTGTTTGTTCACTCATTATGGACACCTGGTTTGGTAGAGTTCGTCTTTTAATGTTTGTGATGACGAGACGAAATTATGCATTGGTGTGTGTGGACTAGACCACGAAATCAATGGCAGAAAAATTGAGTTGAACGTTGGAGGAAATAACAGGGTTATCCGACGCCGTCTTGCGAAAGATGTTGTCTTGCAGACAAAACAAAGTGCATGGATGAACGACGGCGCTGTGAATGTATCGTTGAATAATGTTAGCACCACATGCGTCTGAACAGTGCTATATAGGTTATTTTTATACAACCATTTTATTCAGCTTTGTTGCACGCTGGGTGAATTTTTTCTAATTGATTATAACTGTATAAGTCTGCGTCGATAAACTGGCAGACGCAGAAGTATATTCCCACCAATGAAGATGTTTTACCAGCCATAATACTTAAATATTGCTAGCTTTTATAGATAAATGCATCAATAAGTCTCTCAGATTTTGACCTTCACAGTTAAAAGCTTGAAAGATTGCATATATTATTCGCAAATGATTGTTTTATTGCTGTGTATTTTAAAGAACATTCCAGATTAGTTATTTATACTTTAATTACAGTTACTTAATACATATCCTTGAACCATTCTTGCATCCTAACGTGGTATCACCTCGATCTGTTCGTGGCGTGTCTGCGTCGTAGTTGAGAAGGCACTCAGTTGCAGGTTGTTTAACATCACTTCTAACTACTGAAGGTGATTTCTAGTCATGTGAATCTTTGCTGTATGTTTCTTTCGTTTCTCCTTACCGTTATGTTCTCTGCCTGCTGTATAGGGCCGTTCACACCGAGATCGATCTAACTTGAATGGATCTGAGACCGATCTGAGATCGATCTCAGTTCACTTCGTGAAGGCGTTCACACTCTGATCGATTTTGACTTCGATCGATCTAACACACTAGTGTGAACGGCCCTTATGTCACCTGGTCCTTTTCTCTCTATATCTCTCTATCTCTCTCTCATTCTCTCACTTTCTCACTCCAACACACTGCCACACGCACCCACTACACACTCACACAGTTACAAAGAAGTTGTGTGCTACATAAAATCAGAGCGCTGCCCAGGTAGTGTGAGAAAGCTCGATAGATGTGTACTGGCAAACTGGTTTTAAACTTAATATGAAAGTAGCGTTCCGAGCGCCTTCCCCCCCCCCCTCTCTTTTCCATCCTCTTACTCTTGGCAACGTGTTTGTCATCCACCCTCGTCCAGATCTTTCATTTTCATTGCTTTTTGTCTTAAGTATTGAGTTTCTACTCGCTTTCATTTTCGCTTGTCATTTTCACAGTCAGATTTACTTTGGACGTGCTCATACTCTAAGACACTCCAAGCTCATCTTAATAGTGATACATAAGATTATGCATAACCAGGCACCACCGTATTTAATCGACCAATTTCACAGGGTGATTGATACCACAAGTTATAATTTAAGAAATAATGATATAAATCTCAAATTATCCATGGCAAATACGAAAAACTTAAAAAAAAGTTTCATATACCAAGATGCATTAGAATGCCTTACCAGCTGATCTGAGAACAATAACCTCGCTTCAAGCATTTAGAAAGAAATTGCCTGTCTCTCCAACACCAATAGGGATTTTGTAAATATATTTTTTTTCTACTTATTAATACTTAACTTTAGTCGTAACTTTAGTCTTATAATGTTTATACGGCTTTCATGTAAAACAGATGTACTTTCTGATGAAATTCCGTATTCAAATGAAGGTCTCTCTTTCTCTTTATATCTCTCTCTCTCTCACATACACACACACACACACACACACATACGCATACACATACACACTCTCTCAACTTCTTATACTTCAGTAAAACTTCAGTAGCGACGCCTTTTCGACGTCGGAACCCTGCTGAGCTTACAACGCAACGTGCAGTGAAAATTAAACGCTGTCGGCTTCATGAATGACATGAAACCATCAATGCTCAAACTACTTCTTGACGAAAGGGAAACGTTATTTCGACTAACGTTGTGCAAAGTGCTGTCTAATTTTGTGACGAATATCAGTGTTCAGTGACCAGGATTTGTTTATGCAGCGATGCTGTGGCCTGACAACTTCGAAGGGTTTACAGAACGTCGGATCACTCTAAGCGTTTTGCTTATTTATTCTATGCGATCTCGTGTTGTTTCAGTTAAACATTGTTGGTGGGTTGCCTAAACATTGTCTGGGATGGTCTGTTCGCCAGTTATCTTCGTCCGTAAATGGCACCCATCACGATTAGATAGACGAAACAAAAAGTTTGTGGCGGCTAAATGAACGAAAATAATTCCATTGCGGGAAGGACATTTTCAGGCGGAACACGGAAATATAAGAGAGGAAAAAAATGCCGCATCTTTAACGCATACTGACGCTATTTTGAGGTGGTTTGGTAGACAAAATTGCTGTAATTACTAGTGATGGCAGGTTATCAGGGAGCTAGCTGCAGGTGGTGTGACTTACGGAAGCTGCAGCACCTGTTCAAAATACCCTGAAGACTTTTGCGTCATGAAACGTCTTTGATCTGCCGGCGTATCGAGTATGCAGGCAACTACGGCCATATGGAGCAGTCACTGATTATGTTATTAAAGAAGTATATTTCTGTTGGTCGCCGTAAAAGAGGAGATGGCCTATTTCTTATCATGCAAATCTTGCTCAAAAAGGCAAAACAACACTCATTGCTATCGAAATAAGCAAAAGATCGTGTGTCGAGATTATTAATCTTGCGTGGGCGGGGCCATAACTTCGCTTCCGTTGGGTAGTCTTCAATTATAAAATGTGTATGCGTTTTCAGCCAGATGTAGTTACCATCTTGGAAGCTGGTAATAAACTTAACTTAAGCAATGTTCGCGCAATGCTTGATTTCGGAAGCTTGCCAACAAGACTAACTCTAAATTGAACGAGAATCACAGCGTTAGTATTTTATGGTCTTTATTCTGTGATTTGGTGTGTCAGGCAACGACTGCAGAACGGAATCGATTACTAGTGTAAGACGATTCAACGAAAACTTAATGAAGAACTCGAGAATAAACAGGTCTTTCCTGGCCCAAACACCTCAATGTTTGCCGTGACCTTGCACTTGGAGGACAAAGTTAAAATTAATTAAAACGCCGTAAATTAGCCTCACAAAAGCCGTTGTCCTCGACAGCTTTCCTGCAGATTCTCCTCATATCTTTCTTGTGAATGCGAAAGGAAGCATCTTATTTACATATCGATTATAAAATCTTTAAAAACCTGAGTTATTTCGGTTTCGAAATCCTAATTACGCAGACAGAAAGCGGTTTTAGATTAAAAATTGTGCTAATCCCGTAATCAAAACAGTTCATATCCTACTTTCACTTGATAGTACTTCTCGGCTTCCTCTTTCTTGCTTTGGAATTATACTTTTTTATTCTAACAAACTGCTTTCTTTTACTTTGAATACATTTATTTGTGTTCTCTTTCCTGTTATGTTCATATGTCTGTTAAAAAAGTTTTGCCGCCTCACAATGTGGTCTTTTTCAGTTTCGCTTTGCTTACATTCGTGGAATACTTTTTTGGTGTAGACAAACATTTTACGCTAAGATGTAGGTCTTCAGACTTCTCAATTTCACGGAAGAGATTTCTCGACTTTCCTCCCACGACTATACACAAATCTAATTAGATTTCAGCTAAATTGACACAAGTTGGTTGATGTCAAACGAGGAAAATTGTCATCTCATTGTGACTGCGTTTCACACATTTCTTCTTTCATTCGAAGCACCCAAATGGTTTGTTTTCATAGCTATTTCCTGTTGACTTTTGAATTAAACCAAACAGCCAAATACTTGATCCAGCCCAGCTCCCGTTCAGACACCCTGACCCCCCTTCGCCTTATCTGACACACAAACCAATTCTTTACTACAAACTCATTCATTTATTGAAAGACCGAAGGAAATCCGCGCAAACTTCCGAAGCCGTACAAAGACGCTTCTTTTGGCAGCCAGCGTTTTAAACCAACAATAATATTTGAAGTAGATTTGCATCTGTAAGACTACAAAGTTAATGTAAGATGATACGGCTTACTTCCGTTCGTGAGTCGGGTGATGTTTATAAATGCCAGCGCAAGTGTTCGTGCGAGGCAGAGCCTTTTCGTCTCTGAGTATTTCCTGACTCCACTGAGCTTGGTTTACATCAGTTAGACTTTGTTCGCAGCACCGTTAGCCGATTTTCTCATAGTTTACCGGTAAGTTGAAATATTTAAAGATTAGAAAAGAAATATTTTGGCTTTGCAAATCACAGTAATTTATCAGATGGAAAGATTGCAGTTAAACGATCCAATTCCCGTTATTGTGGTTGAATTATGGGCCCCAGAGGAATACGTGTGTTTGGCACGTTCAAACGTTTCAAACGGCCAAGCTGGAAATTATGCCCTCGGAAGCCAGAAACTGGGTGAGATTGCTTCGGTTAACTTCCTTGTGGTCTTATCTGGTGGTGCTTGAGGATTATCAGACGATTCTTTACCTTTTTCGTTAAAATGTCAAGAGCTGTTTAATGTATTGTCGTGGCATAAATTAAAGTTAATTCACCAGGGATTAGTCAATCCGAGTCTAACTGGTTCGCTGGGGGTAGCGTTGTCATGCCAACCCATTTAAAAAGGCGGTGCTTAATTTCTCTCGGTCCTTTCATTCACAGTGGTCTTCCTCGGAAGTGTTGTGAGTAAACTGCTCTCTGGACTTTTAAAGAGAAGCGACAACATCGGCTTGGAGTCTTCGTCGCCGAAGACTTTCAGAGGTACGTTAAGGTACGAATAAATCAAGACACTTCGAATTCGTGGCCAGTTGTCTGTCGTGGGTATTAAAGCCCATTTCGGTTCATTCATTTAACGGTGACCGGGATTTAAATGTTATGATAGATGATTATTTGTCGCATGGCTGATTGTGGTTCTTTTTCGTTCAAGGAAACTCGAACACTTCGGGATTTTGAAGACGCAGCGTCGACTCGGGAGAAGCCCGGTTGGTAGTTTCAACGTGCATTGTGAAAGGTATGCATTCTAGAGCTCGTAAGAAATTTAAATTTATAATTTGTGGCCGTGATATTGGACGTCGGTGGTAGTGGTAAATTATTACTGTCAGTTAAGCTTCCGTACTTCTTTCGTTTCTGTAGCTTGACAGGCAAGTAATGGCTAAGCAAGTGGAAAACAGCCCAGAAGTTCTGTATTATTTCTCCACGCATGACCTGGAAGAAGATGATGATGAAGTTCGCCGAACGATCGGTGGTCCAGGTTCGACACAAGCCATTTGGAAGAAGTTTGAGTTAGTCCCAACACCGCCACTGTCCCCGTCAGGGCAGACTGCGTCTAACGGCGCATCATGTCTAAAATTTTCGACTTCTTCAGCAGCTGACACCTTACAAAGCGTCTCTGATGTTTTGGACATCGACAATTCACGCACAATGCCTTTGTTCAGCGATAACAGCTGTCTAAACTTGAAGTCAAAACTTATTCAAGATTGTATGTGGGGCAGTCACTCGTCGGACAAAGCGCAACGGGTTCGATTCATCGAAAGTATTTACGATACACCATGCTCGACGCCGCCTCCTCTGGACTACGTGAGTGCAGATTGTGTGGACCCGAGTTCGGTGTTCCCTTATCCGATCAACAACCAAGAATTTGGTAGTGATTCCTCAGGTAAAGTGAAGTTTAATATGCCGTGATCTGTCCCCGGTTAATATAGGTTTGTGCGTGTTGTTGGTATAAGAATGAGCACAATACTGGTAAACGAACCACTTCTGATATTTTGACTTCGTTGTTTGTTACAGGAGAAGAGGATGAAATTGATGTGGTTACCATTGAAAAGCCAGTTAAACGAAAGGCTTCCTCCACGCCACAAAGTAACGACGACAACAACAACATCCCGAAGACGAATCGCGAACCACCGCTTAAAAAGCCGAAATCCGTCAACAAGAGAGTACGCGCTGTTAAAGAAACGCAGGAATTGACACGGGAAATGTCTTGCCGGTTAGGCAAGGAAAAGGTCGACGACGAATGTAAGAGAACCGTACACAACGTTCTCGAACGCAAGCGAAGGAACGATCTGAAATACAGTTTTCAGGTTTTAAGAGACAATGTACCGGAACTAAAAGGCTCTGAGCGCGCGCCGAAAGTGGCAATCTTAAAGAAAGCTACGGACTACATTATCAAATTGAAAAGTGAAGAGGAAAACCTACTCAAACAAAAGGACATTTTGGAGAAGAAACATCAATCATTACTTCGTAAGTTAAAATCGCTTCAAGAGTCATGAGAACCGAACTCGCTCGTTCGTACGATTTTAGTATTGCAGATAAGTTCTCCCGGTCTTGTGGCCTTGTTTAGGCTTCAGACCAGGGAAATGTGTGGCTGTTGAGACTAAATATTGTTATCGGTAAACTGGCTTTCGTCGAAGCCATTAATAGTGCCACTTCCGCTTCTTCGCCGAAATCCAGTAAGCGAAGTATTTCGCTTTTATTTATGAAAGATTAACATTTCATTCACTAACCAGTTCAGGTCGCATTATTTACCGTCGAAGCCGAAAAGGCTTCGTTTCTATAAAGATTCCTTCGCTTAGACGACGTTTTCATTCATTGAAATCGATTTATTAGCATAATAATTTTAAAAAGCGCGGGAAAAGAAGCATAAATTAGCATATATTGTTTTCACACTATGGAGTCCTTGACCCACTATTTGTGTGCTGTTGTATAAACACTGGTGATATTTCGATTAATATTTTTGTATAACTAATGAGGTAAATTTATCGGCCCAGTTGAGGCTTGATTTGAGTGACATTTAGACGTATTTTTTACAGTGTAAAACGGTTACCCAGGCCGATTAGTTAAATAATAGCGGCCGAGAGAGAATCTTTGATTTGGAATTCAAGCCGTAACTTGTATCAAGCGATTGTAACTTCTAGCTTTGTACTGGGGAAGAAGGCATATTGGACCTTCAAACTGATTCGTTGAGTGTTTGGGGCAGCTAAGCGTGTGCATGACAATACTTGTAAATAACTGTTAAATATATTAAGCTATTTCGTTGGAGTTGCGACTGAGAGAAAAGAATTACAATAAGTTATTCTCATTGAAAATGGTGTCGTTGTGTGACTGTTAGTGTTGTTGATCGGTTTCTGACCGTTCGGGAAGCCACACCGGTAGTGACGGAAGTCATTCAATACTCAACGCTTGTTATATACTCTCGTATTTCAAGTAAGTTTACCGACTGTTTTTAAACTCCGATCTCATTCATTAATATCAAATTCCAAGGATACCAGAGAGTTCGTTTGAGGACTTTACCCTTCCATTAACACAACACCATGTGCAATACCTTGAGGGCACAGCTGATCAAGAAATGACTCGGTGTTAGAGTGTCGATCTTGACAACGCGTACGAAGAAGCTGTGCTTTTTTGGGTGTTTTTTTTTTTTTTTTTTCCCTGTCAACAAATCCCATTCCAAGGAGTAAATTTACCAACTTACCAATCCGGAACAGGGTGGGCGGTAAGGATTGTGTAATTTCCTGTTATTTCATACGTAAACCAATCACGAGGGCACTTAAATGTTAACTGCATTACTGTTTACCATCGTTCACGGTTTGAATGGGACTTCTCATTACCGATATACGCTATTTTCCTTTTGACAACAAGGGCTTATTATATTAATCCAGCCGGCTTGAAAAGCTTTTGTTGTCGAGCTGCTGCTGACGCAAATAAATATTATTTATCGACTAATATTAAGAAATACGTAGAGTGTATTCACGTTCTTTGATTGACCATGGTTGAAACAGTAAGAAGGCAAATACCCTAGTAGGCTCACGTTGCATAACTGGGAAATATCCGACTGCATTCGTCTCTCAAGTCGATCTTCCAACGAACATTTGCAAAGGTAGTTCGCAGTGGTGGAAGGTTCAATGAAATAAAGCTAGCGTAGGCTGAAGTGAGAATTGGCGTTAGGCTTGAACAATGAGTTCGATGAAACCATCTATAAAAAGAATAAAGACTTGAAGAAATGCAACGAAGCTGAACAAATAGCTAAATTGGGCTTATTACTCATGGCGAATTTTTCGTCGTTGTTTAGGGAAGTATTGGTATTTCTAGTGAGCCGCATCCGCTTCCTTCATCTTCCATAAAGAATGTTTTCTTGGGCTGATATCTTTGAACATAACATGTATACATGCGTTTCATCGTTTAAATCCTTTGTTTAATGACTGATAATTTTATAAGGGGATTTAATGTAATGAGAAAAGGTAGGAATCCGAGGAATTGGCAGAAGCTTGGGACGTCCAAAAGGAATCGTTTTTAAGTCATCTTTAGTTTTCCAACGACGTCATTTCATTACTTTTCTTGTCTGTTATAAAACTGATTTTGTTGCTTCACTTACACCGATATCAAAAATCAAACCAGCAGTTCCTTAATTTTAACAAGTATGTTGTGATCTGAAGTCTTCAAAACAACTTTCTGAAGCCCGAATTCCACGTTGGGTTTTGTAAACTGACTCTTACATAAGTAAACTTCGAGATGAAAGTGAACCTAGTTTAATTTTCGCCTTCGAAATTCAAACGTCCGGTTCGCTGAATCATTTTCTTTTGGTTTTGGATTAACCGAGGCTTGACTAGTTACTGGTGTGAGTTGAGGGAACCCTAATTCCGACCACCAAATATTTTATTTGTTTTGTAAAGTTGTTTTATCGAATTTCCTCTTTGGGGAAAGGTGCTTAACTCTTAACTGTATCGAAATACATCATGTGCGATAATGAAAACTAATTACGGAGTCCTTTTGTTTAGGGCTTAGATAAGGATCTCGAGAAGAAGTTGGGTATTTTATTTTTAACACTCTAGTCTTGCAAACTTTCCATTTCGAAGTGCAAGTTCCATTTCGTTTGCTGGCTTCCCGTAGCAGAAAGACTTTCTCGAATTGTTTTGAAACATTTTACCGTCAAGCAACTATATTGAACCATTGTTCTTTGTAACTGAAGATTTAAAGGGCGACTTGTTAACGAGCCGTCAACCCTGCCTGATAATTTGATTTACTACACAACTCATTAGATCTCAAACTCATTCGAAATGCATGAGTATAATAAAAGAAACCAGAACCGAGACGGCGTAGGATATCTGATCTCGATGAGCATACAGTCTCGACAATTTTAAACCTTATTTTATCTTTAAATAGGCATTCGTTTCGCACGTAATATGATAAACTTGATCGGAGTGTTACATCAGATTTCCAGATACCTAAAAGTTGGTTAAACAGCTTGGCCATCGTCTCTTTTCTCAACAAACTCATTGGTGTTTGGAACTGATGAAAATCTCCTCGATTACGATATATTTCATCAAAAAGCAACAACTGACAATCAGCTGGTTACGTGGAAAAATTCAAGGCCTTGTGGCCGGCCTGAAAACGCAAGATCAGCCCAGGCTGAAATTTTCGCTGTGTCATCGCAAGGTGATAAATATATGAAGAGATTTTCTCGTGAGCCCGCGCTGAAATTTTTGGCCAGAGCTTAAATTCTTCACGTCGTGAGACCCTGATCAGATGTTTTCGCCACGTCATGGGTGTAGCAAGATCTGTTAGCAAGTCACAACAATGTTGTTTCGTCAGGATCGTACAAGCTTGTCGTCAACAAAACATTAGCTTTGGTAAATCATATGACAAGCCCGATCTGTATGCAACAGTTTTAAAAACTCAGACAGCCCATCCCATGCAGACTTGCTAAGAACAGGGTTGACAACGATCCAACAATTTGTGTGACTTTAACTTGCTAATCGGATTTCCAACCGATCAGTCTTAAAACGTGAGATAGCGATCGGAGATTGCATAATACTTAATGTGTGTATTTATTGGATGTGGAAACAAATCGAACTTTGATTTACCACCTGATCTTCGTAATAAAAGTAAAGAATAAAAGAACACTTGAACAAAATAGCCAAAATTTAAGTGCGGAAGCCATTTACCTGACCAAACACGAATTTAAACTTTATATAACCAAAGGTTAACAAAGTTTCGGACACAAGTTGCCACTAAACTTCACAGTCACCATTATGGTATTGAAATTTAGGAGAGAAAAATATTTACTGGGCTATTCTCTGTGAGGAAAGTTCGTGGAGTGGAAGACACCGCGTTGGTCTCGGCAAAGAAAGTTTCCTTGTTCTATGATAATATTGTGACGTACTTCTGTGTTACGCTGAACAATGGATACAATTATAATTGAGTTTTCCTTTTCCGTTAAAATATTGATCAGTGACAAGATGTCTCAAGCCTAAGACAGTATCTTTGTGTATTTATTAACTGACTATAAATCGAGCCCTGGGGGCTTGGTTTCTCAAATCACTCCTCTTGAAGTAGATACTATAAACGACGTCAACAATTTTCGACGGCAGACTGTCAAGTACGCTTAAATTGAGAATATCGCAGATAAATAATTATTGTATACCGTAATCTCGGGGTTTAAGAAATATATTGGTGAAGTTTGTTGGTAAATTTCAGCGAGAAGTCTTTCCGTTTCCCGGCAGACATACTGAACTGACAAAACTTTTGTCAAAGTGCGACAATGCCTTCGTAAGTTCGAAAAGTTGTTTATCAATCTCCGGAGAACTCTGTGTCTGAGCCAACACTTCTATAACACAAGTTTAACCCCTGCAGACCTCTGCATTCCGATACAACTCCTATTTAAACACCTCCCATCCCTCCAGGCATTATTAGCTTGGATCCCCTCGGCCAAAAACAGTTTAACTATAGTTTTTCTTTGTGTTCTACATAGGTTTAACAACTGTAGCAACTTTATCACCACTCTAAAGAAGCATATATACATAAGTTTAAGAGGGGAAAAACGAAATCGAAGGCACGCGAGCTGCCAGACATAAACGTAAAGGACTAATGAGGTCAGGCAGTGACTTAGGAATAGGGAAAATTGGGGACCCAAGGATCCTTACCCCAGACTTCAATGTCAAGGGGCGAGCTATCTTTCGGCTGCCCCAAGGGATTTTCATCTTTGAACGAATAAATCGCTTCCACGTAAATTTTTGCATGTTTTTATGCTTTCTTTAAAAATTATATTTTTCCTCATTCCTGTGTGATGTGACATGACGGATATGACCTTGGAATGCAGAGACACAGTTGAGGTTATGAGCTCAGGATATGAGCGCTATATAAATAAAGTTATTATTGTTATTATTATTATTATTCTATGTCAGAGACGCAGATGGCTTCACAAAACTTCGATAAAACCTTGGTTCTTTGATAAAACAAATAGAAAACAGCTTTCGCGTCCCTGTGCTATGATAAACACAAAAGTAACGTCATTTCAATGAGAAAAATACTTGAAAATACTCAGCTACTTTTTGTGTTTTTACGAGGCCTTTTCCGGTTGAAACGACCTCATTCATGATTCTTTATCACAGCTCAGAAACCCTCGAGCAATTTCTGTTTGTTTTCTTTTTTTAATACTTTTTTAGTGTTGACATGAACGTTTTCCTCCTCATCGAAGGGATGTCTTGAAAATCTTTATTTGCCCAACGTTTCTCTCGAATTAGCCGAAGCTATCATTTCTAGAGAGTAAACTTGGCATTCAGTTGAAATCCGTTTTGAAAGCCAACTTGGGTAACACCCAAACAAGACGGGAGTTGCTAAGGGACCGGGTCGACCATGGACGACACACTTTTAGGACCCAATCTCTTCTTTGGATAGGGCCCACCCTTTGTCGACCTGCTCTTTTCAGCACTAGAACCACTGACCTCCATTATATTATAGAAGTCAGTGACTAGAACGGATCGAACCACTGAGACCAGGTAGTCGTGGAGAGACTGGGACTGGGTAATTAAGTAATTTTTTATCTGATATCATCTCACCTAAGATTCAGGATAATCCTGAAATGTCGATGATCCTAAGATTCAGAATTGTGCTGGATGCTACGATTAGGATTAAGATTAGGGCTAGGGTCCTAATTCAAACTCTGACCCTAACCCTAATCCTAATCCTCATTCTAACCGTTGACGTGTTACCCCTGGTGACATTCTAACCTAAACTCCAACGATTTTTTTCCAAAAAGTTGTCAAGTAAATAAAATACTTAATTTTCCATTCCCAGTCTCCACACGGTTACCTGGTCTCAGTGGCGACGTTTTAGTGCCGACCTTGAGGAGTACTGCCAAATGGTGTTGGGGAGGCTCCGAAGGACACCCCCACCGCCCCATTTCTTTACTTCAGCCAGCTCCCAGCCTCTTGCGGGCCATGTCTGGATTTAAGTCGTTGGTGGGATTGATTGTTCAAGCTCTATTTCCTGTATCTTGTGCACATCTCAGTGGATTGAATTCGCTCAATTTTAACGAGCGAAAAAGAGAAGATTGTCTTTAATCGCGTTCATTCAAAGTATTAGCATGTCTATCCAAATTGAAAATAATTCTTCTAAGCGTGGGTTAAAAATCTGTCGAGGCTTGGGCTTCCTTCATAAAAGTGATTATTAATTCATTAAGAAAAGCAATGTAAACTTTTCATTCCATTTTCTCGACTAAAAACGTTGGAATTAATACCATTTTTGAAGAACACGGATGTTGACACGTATTCGTTTCGTAAGTACTTTATAATATTCGTGTCGGTGTTGTGAATAGTACTTATTAATTGTACCCTAAAATGGTCAAAAAAATCCCCTCAGTTCAAGGAAATTTCCCAACTAACTATATATTTACACGCGTTTAATGATAAAATCTTTAATCTCACAATTCGTGGTACTCTTGACGATCATTAACCTTGGTGAACCCAGCCGAAACAGATTTCCGTGAGGAAGAAACACGATCAAATCCTTAGACTGCATGCAGCCTCTTCCTCAGAAACAACTTACTCCTTGGAAAACAGCTCAAGATTCTTATGGACTATCCATAAAAATCCATTCACAAGTTTCTCACTAATACAGGAAGAAAAAGATAATCGGAAATATAAAAAAAGAAATTACAGGAGCTACCTAGGAAGTGTTTTAAACCGTAAAAACGGGTATATATCGGAGCAAAGGTGAAAATTGCCAAAACGTTTGAAAGACCATTTTGAACATTGCAGCTGAAGTCTTTATTTTGCTGGATGAAAATAACTATGGCGTCATTGGTGAAGTACTTTTGATCGAAACTGTTTCTCTGCCTCCGAGAAAGCTTCCGTGACTTTTGGCAGCCATCCTACCTTAATTTCTTCCTTCAAATGAGTTTAAGATTATACATTGATAACTTTATGAACGATAGGTCGCAAACTAATAAAAGGACACTTGTTCACTCCAAAGCTTAAAAAATGTTAAAACGTTTTCTATTAGACCGGTTAACCACTACTAAAGTGAAAATATTACTCATGGATTTGTGATGAAGAAGCTGTGCACATTTCTAGACAAAAATTGTCACCAAAATTAAGAACGTTGGAGTTTTCCTCAATACGACAGAATTTGCAAGAACTGTTAATGATATGAAGGACTGACTCAGTGAAGCGTATAATCTTCTAAAGGTATGGTTTCTTTAACTTTGCATAGAGAGTAGCGGAAGATTTAATTCTTTCATTCATGAACACATGGCGCTATAAGAGTTCCCAGACAAGTTATAGATGAGAGCTTTGACCTGAGAGTAACACTAATTTTAACTCGTTTCCAACGTTCGTTGCGAAGCTGTATTCGAGTCATATATGGTTCTGATGCAGAGCTGTTACTCCAATAGTCAGTACATTGTTCTCTCAATTTTTGGCCGAGTACCACCTTTCAACGTTTTCTAATCAATCAATTCAATTTCTCCCTGATATGTTCAAAAATGTAGGTCGGAAATATCCTATTAGATATTTTTTTGCGAATTCTTCCTGGCAGTGTGATCAAGTGAGCCCAGATTGCCATCTGCGGCAATAACTAATTCAAGTAACCCCTGCAAATGGATGTTACCAGAATTAGTCTGCAGGTCCTCGGAAGCCGATTGACCTGCCCCCTTCCAAATCTCTCTCGGTTATACCAAACCACGAAAACAGAATTCCAGGAAAACTTGTGGGTAGGCTCGTAAAATCTTCTCCCGCTTTTATGGTGCACGTGTCAGGTGAAGTTCCTCATTTGCTTGAGCCTCGTAATTATTTTGAAAATCGTTTTGATCTGTCCAACAATTAGCACTGAACCAGGAAATGTTGTTTGTACAGTTTGGGTAAGTTTTGCCGACTAAAATCGTTTGGCTTTAGCCAGCGTAATATAACGGAAGCCTGTTCCAGCCTAACGGAGCATTTATATGGTGGCGAACCAGCCCTCTTGGTAGAGCTAGCCCTATTATTATTATTATTATTATTATTGTTATCATCATCATCATTATCATACTCATTATCATTATCACTATCATTATCACTATCAATTATTATTACTATCATTACCATTATCATTATCATTACCATTATTATTACCATTATCATTACCATTATCATTATCATTATCTTTATCATTACCATTATCATTATTATTACCATTATCATTACCATTATCATTACCATTATCATTACCATTATCATTACCATTATCATTATCATTATCATTATCATTATTATTACCATTATCATTACCATTATGATTATCATTAACATATTTATTATTACTATCATAATTATTATTACTATCATAACCATTATCATTATCATTATCACAATCATTACCATTACCGTTACTATTATCATTATCATGATTATTATTATTATTATTGTTATTATAACAACATTTGCGTAGGAAAGCTCCTCTCACCGTAGTGATTTTCAGGGAGGTCCTTCAATATACATTCATACAAGAAGCTAAGATATCTTTCACTGATGGATAAAAAAAACAAATTTAAAAAAACCTGTAAAACTTTATAACCTACGCGCACAAAGAATCTTTTTAAAAAGTCGATGTTTGTGATTGTCTTAGTTCCAAATCGAGCTTATCCCTAACTTGTCCCTAGCTTGTCCCAGTCATTCACTGCTTGGCATACAAAACGCTGAATTTCACATTGCCTGGGAATATTCTAGCTCTTCTAGCCAACACAGTATCACCCCCCAAAAAAGATGAATAACATCAATTTTGAAAGTGTACTTAAACAGGTCATCTTTCTACGAGAAACTCGGAAAAAGGTTGGGGTTAGGATTAGGGTCAGTGTTTGGGTTAGGTTTAAGATCAGGGTTAAATCACCCCCGGTGACAGTAGACCATTGTCTCACCCCGTTTTAAAATATTTTTCCCACTCCCAGGAGGGCCAACCCTTTTGAGTGTGAAGTCAATAGCACGATCTCGCCTAAGAGGGGTGGGTCCTCCTCTCATGTAAACGAAAACAAAACTAGGATTTCACAGTGGGGAGATCTCGGCGACAAGGGTCGGCCCTTCTTGGTAGGCTGGCTCGCTTCCATGTATACACCACCTAAATGTTAGATATAGTACTTGTCCAAAGGAGTTAAGTCGGGAAATTTAAGGCCAAGTAGCTCTGAGTCTACCCAAGACGCTTTTAGCTTTTAGTTACACTTAGTGTCGTATTCCTTTAGGAACGAGGGCGGACAGTATCGAGGAAGTAACTAAGAGAGGTGCTTGATTATCAAGAAGTTAATGGCTTTCTATTTAGTTTAATTTCGAGACTTGGCTTGGAAATGTACCCAAGCGAAAATGCAAAGCTTATGTTTGCTCTTACGGGAGTGGCGACGTGTTAAAAGTTTGAAGTCGAACATTCTGATTTGGTTGAGGTTTTGGGGATACTATCCACCCGAAGAAGCTTCAGGTGTCTTTAAAGCGATGCCATTCTTCAACTTTTCGATGCATATGAAATCCCTCAAACGTGAAAGTTTTTATCATGGAACAGCGGTTGGATATCTTGTGGCGTTTTGTCATCGTACGGCCACCAGAAGTTTGCTTCAGGAAATCAATTTGGAATTTGGTTTCCAAAACTGAAAAATCGCATCGCTTAGTTGCATGCCCGTTGCCTGCTTTGGTGATGCTGGCAACATTGATCAGAATTATTTTCTGCGTTTTCTGTTCTCGCTTAAGCACACAGGCACGCAGGAACAAAATGAGAATTACACTAGTGTCCTCACAAAGATTTCAACTGAGGAATACTACAGCTTGCACCAATCGATATCAAGAAAAAAAAAACAAAAACAAAAACAAAACATTTGCGACGATTTGGAACATGTCCATCTTTTACCGTGTAAATACGGCGCGAAGTCGACCTTTTGAGGGATGCGAAAGCGCTCGAATATGACACCATGTACATGGTCAATTATCACCATTTCCTTCCTAAATCATGGTTTGTGTGCGAAGCTATCGCACACATTCTTAAGATTGTTTGATATGCTGTCAAAAAACCATAGTCTTTCATTTAAATCTCAAAAGTCACCTCAGTTAACAAGACCCGGCATTCCCTTGTTTTCTTAATGCTGTTTGAGTTGCTTTATTTGATTTGATACCGGATCAAGTCTTAACGAGTGGTTGTTGTTGTACTTAAGTAGGGGATCTTCAAGTAATGACGAAATTTCCTTCTGGAATGAAATATCTGGCGATTGGAAGGGAAGACTGCGGAAAATAACATTTCGAAACAATTTGGAAGGAGAAGAATTAAGGATTTTGCGATAATTTTCGTCGAAAATTGAAATAAAACTTAGGCTGTGATGATTATTGTGGACATCAATGCAGACAGATCTTTTAAGCATGTGACACAAATGTGGCAACATTCCCGGAGAACTTTCAAATATTAAGATGGAAATCTGGAAACCGAAATTAACCTATGAGCAAAGATGAAAAAACATGACGAAATGAAAATGTCACAAGTAACATGACAGAAGTTCATCCCAGAAAATCTAACATCGATTTGTTTGTTTTCAAATTTTGATGTTGGGTGTGAAAACAGAAGGAAAGTTTGAACGAGTTTCGAAGCACATTCAAAACATATCTATGAAATTTGGGACGGAAATTTAGAACTCTAACGTCGCTCAAAGTCATCGCGTGAGCGCGTGACAAATTTGACGAGATTTGCAAGGAATTATAGTAAGTCTCAGTGCTAATTAGACGCTTGGAATTAACCACTTGGTTTGGAAGAAGTAAACATGATTACACGGAAATTAAACAAATAATATTCAATATGCATTCATATCTATATATTGATCACTGCCCATTCATCACTGGAGAAGCATTGAAATTATAAAATTTTGTTTTGGAAAACTGTCCTGGAACGTTGATTGCCAATCTCGACATGCAGGTCTTCATTCCGTAAATGCGAGAAAATGACACGCCGGAAGAATCGCCTTATACGTAGCACTTAAGGTGACGTGAACTAGATATTGTGCAGCAAAATGTTATTTCCATAATTTTTCTCTTGGGAAAACTGGTAAGTCAGTGTTTTTCCGACTTTCGAATGCGGCCAGACAAGCCATTCGTTGATGAAAAACTTGTGAAACTGGGCTATCTGTGGGATTCTGCGCCAACTGCGCGATGCGTCTAAAACTCATCAAAGTCCATGGTTATGCTTCCCAGTAAGAAAATTAGACCCTTCAATTATCAAGCATTGGAACTCTCGAAAAGCTTTTGTATCAGACTCTCACGCCTTGCCAATTTTATATTACTAATTACATCTTTCATGGCATTTTCAAAGCCTTCTTGTTCGGGCGGGCCTATTGGGAAACGTCTCTTCGGTCAAGACGTCAGTCTTGCAGTGTAATTTCAAGGATTTCAATGACAAACAACCAAGATTGAAGAAAGGTTCCTTGTGGACTGCAATTGAATGACAACTTTGCGGCAACAAAGGACTAGTAGAGAATGATATAACTGCATCTAATCTAAACCAGCCACGTTTCATCGTACTTTTCAAGGATGCGTTTTCATGGCATTTCTCTGACCACAGAGTGACATTAGGTGACAATTTACCAATTCTGCCCATGTTAATCCTAACTCAAACTCTAACTCCTAACTCTAATCGTAATCCTAAAACTAACCCTAACTGTAAGTCAAACCTTTACCCTACATCACTCTTAAATCAAACGTTTCAATACAGATTTTGACGAAATGTCGGTCTAAGTCCAGCGAAATAACCTTTTGCTAATTGAAATCCGAATTTCAGTGGATAAGTAGCAGGTACCGAAAAAAATGATCTTGACCAGCGGTCTCTAAAATTTCTCACGCTGTACCACGTGAAATGACTTTGCAATTGGATGACAACAAGTGAGGGATTTTGGCCAATATAATTTTAATTTTCTGCTTTGTTTTTTTCGTATGACTGTTAATTTTTGATTTATTCAGGGATTGTGATTAGGTCCCAACATCTTCAATACAGGTAGTTTCCTAAGAATGTTCCATGGCTAGCACTTTGGAATTTCCTATTGTCAAGTTTCAAGTCCGAGGTCAAGAATGTGAATGACTGATTTCCTTTATGAACGTATTTTCCTTCGGGAAGGCATGGGCAGCCTTAGATAAGCGTCAAGGATGTTGTCTTTATCAGTTCTCTTCCTACCATTGGAATATGGGGCTCCAACTCATAATCCGATCTGTATGGGATTTAAGAGGTTATGAATTATTGATTTGATTAACGGCTCGATCACTAGAGGAAGACATTGAGCAGCAGTGTCGAAACTTGGGTCAACGAGTTATGTCTAGGTTTTGAGTTATGGTAAAGTATTTTAAGACTGACTATTATAACACCAATTTGGTGGCAATTATGATAAGATGAAGATACGAGGCCAGAGAGCAGTTTATAGGACAGAGACAAACCGCTGACCTTTCAGGGAAGAATATAGGCTCAGTGAACTCGATTTCCATATCTGGAATGCTAACTGGCTAATGAAATGTGAAGCCAAGATGGCCGACCATGGAGGCCAATTTTGGACGTCAGTTTCAGTCCCCTACGCGGTCTTATACGTTAGTTTTAGCCTCCCACGCGACTTTTTACATTTTCTGAAGATTTCTCTTCGAAAAAACACAAAACATGTCTTCCAAAGACAGAAATGAGTTTAAGAATTTCGAATATATCTCAAACCAAGTTACAGGTTTTATATTTTCACGAAAATAAGTAACCAAACTAATGAAAAACCTGGTAAAACGATCTGGAAAAAACGACGTCAGGAAACTGCTAAACCCACGTCCACTTTTTACCGTTAGTTTAACATCTTTCATAGGCCACACGGCGATAATGAATACTTTTGAATGCTCGTTTATTTAAAGTTGGTCCAGTAATATTTTGTCTGAGCATATTTTCCATGGTTGTGAATGCTTTCGAAGCCAAACCAAACGAAAACTAAAGGTTAAAGTCGTGTAAGGGACTGAAACTGACGTACAAGACCGTAAGAGGACTGAAACTGACGTGGAAAGTTTCCCCATTGAACTCTAAAAAGACTAGAACGATACGTACAAACGGTATTTTGAAGCCATCATGGAGGCTGACATGTAGGTTAATTTGCAGGTCATCCCAGTCCCCTACGCGATAAAATACGCAACATATTGTTGCGTAAATTTATTAAATCCGTTCGTTTATGAAACCTTAAATTCTATGAAAGGCAGTGAGTTATGGTTATTTCAAAGGAAGACGTACACTAGGAAGGAAGTGCTCGCAGACACCTCCTGTTAAATATACATGCAAAATTTTCAAAATTTAGTTTGTAAAAAACAAACAAACAAACAAACAAACCCAAAAACAAAAAAATCAAAACAAACAAATCAAAATCCACATATGTAAACCAGAAGTCAGCATTTGTTAATCTAGTTTTTCTGGCATTAAAAAAGTTAAAAAAAAAGTCTAAGGCCCTCAAACGTCTCAACATGGACAAAATGGCAACTAAAAGCCATTTTGAAAGGTCACAGCTGTTGCCACAGAAAGTGCTCGAGCTATTTTTCCGACTCTAATATGATTTATCTAGCCACGACATTCAGATTTATTCATCTTTCGAAATATCTATGTGGAAGTTTTTTTTTTAGATCTAAAATCTTAGAAGTTTCATGTTCTACTACTGAAGAAACTTTATGGCGTCATCTTATAAGTTGCTTTTCCGCCGCAGGTCTCAGGAAAACGAGGTGAAAATTTAAAGATGCACCAAAGGACTTGAGTGGCAACGAGTTACTAATACCCAAGTCTGTAACAGAAAATGACGCTTTCCACTCACACGCTTTACTCCTTTGGCCTTCTCTTCAATGAACTTTTTTTTTTCTTTAAATTTTCCCGGAATTTATGTGGTCTTAGAGGTTTTCTTACGCCGGAAGTATTTTGAGTTTTTTAAAATTTCGGGAGCGACATAAAATCTCCCTTGCAAAATGCTCCATCTTGTCTTATGTTTCTTAAGCTCTCACCGTAGCAGTTCAACAAGAAATAGGAATTAACTCTTTAGGCAATATACTTGGTTGCCTGCCAGTTGATTGACATTCCTGTAAGAGTTATGTTGGTTGTGCACTTAGATGCAATTGTGGAACGAATGACGATTTCTGGCCCGAAATGATTTATAGGATAGCGCGAAAAATTGTTTTAAATCTTAATTCACAAAATCATGAAACTAATGATGCTATGATAACTACGGTTTTCTTTCTTGTTAGCGGAAGGTTGAACATGTAGATTACTTTGCCAACTTGCAGGCCAGTGTGTTTTAATTCGACATACTAAAAATTTAACAAGTTAGATTTCGACTCCATTATAGGTAGAATTAGTCTTATCTAACGCTTAAAGCGTTTTAAAATACATTCTGGGTATGGAATCGTGACATCGATCTAGCATATCCAAGCTCAACCAAAATTCGGAAATACGCGGAGTACATCCGAATAAAATCCGATTACATCCGATAATATGATAAAAACTTGTGCGCATGATGTCTTATCTTGCACGTGTATACCTCGCGTGTATTTACTCAAGCCAGTTTGAACGTGCAGATTTGAATAAATCAAGTATGGCGAGCGGTCCAGAAAAGTGGGAAGTCGTTGGAAAGGGCGGAAAACCCAGGAAGAACCAAGAAGGAAATAAAAAGCACAAAGCGAAAATAAACCAGGCTGATTTGCCTAAATTGGACATCAAAGGTAATCCAGCTTCTGCTGCGTTTGTTCACCTGAGACATGAACTGAAATATCGTTAAATCTGAGTGGGCAATGTTTGGAGCTAAATTTTTATTATTTGTTCAGCATGTACTTAGTTTTATATACAGTAATTTAGTGTTACTAATTTTGTGTGTTTTACAAAAAGTTGTACATAGTGGACCAGTTTGGAGTATTTTTGGAGTATGTTTTTTTTTTGGAGTATGTTTGTGTCAAATATTTACGTGTAGAGGTTGGATTTTTGACTTTTTCCACGTGCTAATTTAAATATATAAACAAACAAATTTATCTTAGATCGACAATTACGGATAAGTCCTGTTCTGTTAGATTTGTGGACCACACAGATGAGGCTCTCAACATGTCGTGCTCACCTGACCCCAATCAGAACAGGTTATGAAGCCACAAGTTCCCATCCACCTTGGCCTGTGAATTAAGTGCGGTCAGATTCGAAACTTCCACCACTGAGCTCTTGTCACATTCTTGTGTGTTCTTGTGATGGGGAAAGCAAATGTAATGACAGGCCTTTCTATCCCTCAGCTTATCTCTTTTTTGCAGTGTCATGTGTACAACTCTCCTTACTCATTGCCACTGTTTGTGACAAGAGATCTCAAATTTGAAATGACAATGGTTTTGATACCCATCCCATAATTCTTGATGAATGCTGACACTGTATTCATCAGATATTCACACAGGAGTGTTGCTGAATCATAGGGATCGGATCATTCACAATCATAATGTGTCCTATGCCCCAACATTGGGATGAGATGTTATAGTTGAGTCAACAAAAATATAGTTGTTTTACAACTCCAAGCCACAAGATCTCAATCTCCCAGAGTATTTCATTTAGGATTATTGATGTTTTTAAGACAGACATAATAAGGTCATTAGAACTCGTGAGTTAAAATGAGATTTCTTTTTAATATAACTAACATTCTGTCACTTGATGCCAAACACATTGCTTCCCGCCTGGTACCTCTGTAGCAGTTATTGATGTATCAAACTCATAACCATAATTTATTAGAATATCGTTGGAAATAATCTTTAATGCATTTGTTGATTACTAAAGGAAACAATGTCATGACTGAGCACTTTTATTTTCTGAGGGTTTGATGTTTAAAGTGCTAACCATATTGACAAATCTTTCATAAGCATATCTCTGTTTGTGTTTTACTGTGAATATGATAACCAATTTCACATATTTTGATGTTTATAAATTTACTATGGTAATTACTTTTTTTTATTTCTTTATTTTTAAGGCTAGGGTTAGTGTAATGTGGCATTTTATTAAATGAAATATGTTTTTAAATTATATTCTGGGGCCTTTACTTGTTTAAGGGTCTTTAGTAGATAGGATCAAATGCTGACAGTTACATTTGGCAGGGTAGTTTATGTTTGCGGATTTAGTTTCATGTCAGGTGGTAATTTTAATTATCTGACATACAGTATAAAATACTCCATGAACCCAGGGCAAAGTCTCTTTGATATGATATGAAAAGTGTTCTTGTATGTGCAACATTGATTTCCAGTCGGAAACACAGAAATTTAACATACTCCTTTCTGAACATTAGTTTTGCTGCCATATTTAACCATATGCTCCCAGTATTTTGAATGCTCCTATATTGCTGAACTGATGTGATTGTTGTTCATGCATTCTTTAAGAAGTTGTCAGAAGCTTGATTAATTCTAACATCCATAAGGGGCTTGCTCTTTATGTTAAATTTACATGTACAATGAACAAGCCTTCTTTTCAAGCAAGCCTTGAAATGAATCTTGGAAATATAGTCTATATAGACTATTTGCTAGTCACACAGGGTGTTTTACCAGTCACATTTGCCATTTTCGTTAACACTGCTACCAAAATAACAAACTCAATCTCACTCTCGATTTTTGTGAAAAAAAAAATCACTGGTCATAGATGACCAGTAAGTGCATGATTATATTTGTCGGTCAAACAGGATAGTTTTACCAGTTAATGACCAGTGACTGGCACTAATTTCAAAGGTAGTAGGTAGAGTTCAGTGATCTCAAATGTTGACTTTATATGAAGGTATATTGTAGTGCTAACAAGTGTAATTGCCACTGTCAGTCAAATTGACCATCACATGTGACATCTCTCTCTTGGCAAGCAAACAAAAAGATTGTTCAAAAAGGTTTAAGGTTCTGTAAAAATCCAATTAAAACAGTTAACCTTTTACTATTGGTGGTACAAATTTGAAGGATTATAGTTGAAAACAGCTACCATAAAATTCTACAAGCTCATAGAACTTGCTTTTTGGTGATTAATAAGCCCAATTCTTGAAGCATGGCTTCTCCCTCGTTAAGAACAGTTGAGTGCTGGTACTAGAATTTTCACACTATTCTGAGCTTCTTGTCTCTCCATTTTTTTATTATAGAACAAGGTTATGATGAAAAGATAATCATTACAATTGTTTATCATTAGTAGTTAATAAATGAAATGAATTCAATTCTTCTTGTAAATAGAACCTATTCCTGAATCAAAGACACAGTTTGGTGCAATTGGCGAAGAACAAGAGACACCATTTGTGATTCCCAAAGATGAGATTGAAAGTGATGCAGACATTCATGCTGACCTTTTTGTGGATGTCAGCCGAAAGCCAGATACAAGGAGGCGAAAGCACCACCACAAAGAACCACAGTTATCTGTGAAAGAGATTGTGAATGAAGCTGCAAAGAAGGTACTGCAGTTTACTTTAAAGAGCAGTGTTATATTGCATTTCAGTTTAATTGAACTTACTACATATAGCAAAGTTGCTGGCATTGATTTCATCATGATGGTAATATTGAACCACATGTAACATACCATCCAGTATTTTAACACATTGACCATATACTATAGGATATTGCAGCTGTCCAAACTGTGTCTTAAAGACTTCAAATGAAATTTAGTAACCAGTACTCTTGTCTCTTACTTAGTGTGACTTGTCAACTGTAAAAAAATTTGTAGCAGAAAGCAAACAGAAGTATTCGAACAATCAGTTGGTATGGATGTCTTTCTTTGGTACCATTTTACTTGTTTTCTCCTTAACTTATGGTTTTGTCTCATAAATTATTTCTTAATTGAATACAGGTTGTATTGAAGGAATTGATGTCATTTGTACAACACCATTTTGAAGACATGTCAGTTGAAAAAGATCCAGTTTTGGGGGAACAAATTACTGGTAATGTACTAAATTTATTTATACTTGGGATAGTCGTTTGTATGAACAGGGATCTCCCTACAAGTAGACCCTTCTTAGCAGGTGGTGTGCCCGGTGTTATCTATGCAAATGCCCAGCAGCATGAAACAGACTTGTTTTCCATGTTAAACAAAGACTTGACCTCATGACTGAGGTTTCTAATCAAGATAAAAACAATAGATAATAGACAGTATAAATCAACAAGGAATTTCAGGATGGCAATGAGGACAAGAATTGTGTATCTTTGTATCACTTGTGTAGCTAGAACACTGGTCTCACTTTGAAAGTGCAGCCTGGTGTTGACCCACCAGAACCCAGAGTCAAAGTTTTTCAGGGGAAATCCTTGATGAAGTTTTACAGGTAACTGATGCAATCAGACAAGTACTATACAAACTGTATTCAGAAGAGAATTTGGTTTTCTGACCAGTATGATTGAATGGCAGTGCCAGATGTCCTGTCTGGTGGAGGCAAATAGAGGACAACAGAATGTCTAAGGGGGGAGGGGTAAACCCAGTCCAGGAAGGTAATAAGCTAAATGTAGGGTAAAATATAAGAACTGCTGTGTTGGGATAGTGGAATATTTAGCATACATGGCTCCAACAAAATATCGTAATGCTTTATAGCATTTGTTAATTCCATTCATTATAGGTTTGGGGGGGAAAGGAGCAAAAATTTTCCAGGAAACAACCCCCTGAGATCTCACTGCCATGATTTTATATGACTAACCTAACTAGAATATTTGGTACTTAACTAGAATATTTTCATTGGCTTGCAGTACTTTAAATTTTGTACAAGTTATTACTCTGGAAAAAAGTTCGATACTGTGTGATAAAAATTGCCATACATCTCCTTGGTGTAATTGAAAATCTCACTGTACGTGACAATGTCTGGTACAGTGACTGACAATAAGAACTTTTTTTTCATGAAGTTGGCATGTTCCCAAGGCCAAGAAATGAAAACAGAAAATCATGTTATAGCCAGGATTTCAGTTGAAAACAATCTAGGTTTTGATAAAGTCCTGAATAAGATGACAAGGGTGGAAACAGCTCCCAAAAAGCTGGGGGGGGTGCTAATGGCTACAGGATGTAACCCAGTACAGAAGGCAAAATGGCAAATAACATACAGGATGGATTTTGCTGGATATATTTCCAACAAATCTTGCAATTATGAACATGTCATGATGAGTCCACAGTTGTCTCATTACAGTTTTAGTTTTCTTTATAAATTATTGCATTTTTTTTTCTACCTTATTTTCCTCCACATATCAAGATTCACTGACAATTAAAGTACAAAATAATGTTTCATTTTTGGACAGAAATGGGGCACTCAAGCCTGCTTTACTTCCTGTAAATCTCCACCCCTACATAATTATTTCAAACCTTTGGTGTGCTGCCAAGCCTATTTTTCATCCATGTGTTGAATTACTTAACATGAAATTCATGGAATTGTGATATTTGATTATTTAATCCACTGAGGGGGAAGGACACATTTTAGGATTCGATTCTGGCTAATGCCAAATGGTTTTGTTTGTAGGAGTGTAATGCCTGCACCCTAGTGGGTGAAATCTTAACTTGCTTAATCTGCAACCGGGTTAATGCATTTAGGAGCTATGGTGTACTTTAGAATCTTATTCTGGCTAATGCATGACAATTTTATTCAGCAAACTACAGTGCCTGCCTTATGGTGGAACTTTAATTTTACTATATACAATATTAGTATAAACTTAGTCGAGTACTATTGCAAATGCTGCATTCTGATTGGCTACACTACTTGCTACCAATTTGTCAATAGATAGCGAGTAGCGAAAATGGCTTCAGCCTCTTGTTTTTGTGAAGTTTCTGAAGACGAAATAGAATGCTTACTTGAAAGTGCAATCCCAGAGATAACGAAAAATGTTATTTGCAAAGTTTGTTTCTACTAAAACAATTAGATTATTCGCTCTCGATTTCTATGAGGTGATAGTTGACTTGGGCTTCACCCTCGTCAACTATCACCTCATAGAAATCTTGAGCTCATAATCTAATTGTTAATTATGGTTTACCATGCCATTGCACATTGGTTTTCAGACTTATTATTTCAGTCATATTAATTTTCAAACTCTCTTTGTGAATTAGCATATTAAAAGGTTTGTTTTTTAAGTTGTTCAAAAACCTTGCAGTATGTTTATGTGCTTTATAAGATCTAAAACAACTCATGTTTATACCTAACAAGCCAGGGTACCCAGACTTTGCCTGGGATTATTATAAACGAATGAAAAAGTTTCCTTTTCTTTCAAATATGATTTTAGAAAATTGAATGGTTCTTCACAAAGAAATAATTGTGCACAGAGTATCAGAGATATGTGTAGATAATGTTATTGTTTCTGTACCATGGTTTCTTTTTTGAGGTATTTTCTGAGGTATTGATAGCTAATGTTACTCATCTGGTCATGGTGAGTTTGAATATGTAATTGAATCTTCTGTAAGTCTTGTGGTTCTGGAGTTTTAAGGTAACAGACAAACGCTGTGATGCTCCAAATTTATATATACAGATAAAGCACTTCTGCTCACTTTTCAAACATTACTTGGCCAGAGAAAAATACTGAAGTGCACACTTACTCAATAATGGATTAATTTTACCACTTCATTGCTGCTCATTATGATTTAATTACCATGCCATTGTAATATGTTCTTATTTGACTTAAGGAACGTATTAGGTACATGTTAAACATGAAGTTTTGTTTTTGTAGCATTTCCTTTGTGTTGTCTTGCGGACAGTGTCCAAGATCTTGTTATTGGTGAAATGAGACAATGTACTGAAGCTGAGGTGGACAAGTTATTTCATCACTGCTTGGAGGAGCTGCTGATTGAGATCAATAAAGGTTGGTGGTGTGTATCAATGCATAATTCATTACATATTACAGTGGCATACCCAGATGTCAGTGTATTTGTAGACCCAGGAGACCAAATGAGTACACCAAAGATGTGATCTTCTGGGGGGTGGGGGGTGGGTTAGGGGCTTGTTTCCACAGAAATTGTATATGAATTATGGGTTTGATTACTCATGGGGAAACTGCTGGATTTGATTGTTGCTGTCACTGAACTGAGCAGGGGTTACTTAACCTTTTTTGGGTGAATGCCCACCTGCCTCATACTGAAACCTTTTGCTAACCCTCCCTACTGAGCACGATCAGACCCAGTTCTGTGCCTATGGCAGTACGCAATCCCAGAGAAATGACAAAGTTTAATATTATAGTTACTCAGTTTGGGATTGTCTAGTTAGTCCGTGTTAGATTTTAACACTAGATGGCAACTAGAAACTTAAAAATATTTTGGTCATTTACGACAGATAATCACCCACCATTTGCATCCCAACCCCCCTGCTGTCTTGGTTCCATTGCTTCTTGACATTCTCTGGTTTTTTCGAAGATGTTTCCGTACACGTACGTCCTTTATTAATGATGCTGGTTGCGAGACAGTTTCTTACATGTGACAACAAGGTCGTAGTTAGCTTTTCACGCAATTGTTTTGGAATGAATTAATTCTGTCAACGTAATGTTACGTTCCCTTGGTAAAGGACAGTTGTATTTCTTGCAGGTCGAGCAACGTACGGTATTCGTATGATGATCCAATGTGTTCTAAAATGTTGTCCTTTGGTTGCAATCAAGAGCAGCAAAGAGGTATGAGCATCTGTTTGCGTATGCCAGGGGGAGTGTATAAACTGCAAAGCTACCACATTTAATAACATCATTGATTAGCACTAAAATAAATAGATGACATATCGAGACTTGCAGACTGGCAGTACATATGTCTACCATCAATACGAACCAGTACATAAATGTAACCTTCGCTCACCATCTGAGTCCATGGAGCTCAATGGTTAGAGCATCTCACCGGCGATCAGAAGGTTACGGGTCTCAGAAAGTTTTCCTGAGTAGAATAGCTTGAGAGCGTATAAAGTGCATCATATAACTACCAAGCTACCACATTTAATAATATCTACTAATATACTTTGACTCAGGCCAGATAATGATACTCGCCATGAGAGACCTCTAGTAACAAGAAGTGTTAAAAACTGTCTCTTTAACTCTTTCCTCACTGAAGACGACTACCGTACTATTTTACTCTGTCTAAAGCCAGACGATTTTACTCGACAAAGGAGTGCTTCAGTCGAGAAAGGGTTAAGTGTGACCCGACCTTGGTAAGCGGAGGAAGCAATTTCCAAAGGATGTTCTGATCTCAGTTAATGACTACTAATTTTTCTTGCTTTCTTTTTGTAGTACCTTGAACGGGTCATCTCAAGGAAACATAACTCTCGTGAAGCGTTGTCTTTACTGTGGGCATTTGGACAGACGTCAGATCACGAAGATGTGGTTGAAAGAATGACAGGTACGGAGTGGTGGACCAGTGGCCTTGGCTTTTTGTTTTTTAATTTGGACAAATTCAGTTCTTTTATTCAAGAAATATTTGAAACTGGCCCAGTCAAAGGTTCTACAATTTGTGTCGCGAACACTGAAGTAAACAACTTAAAATTAAATCTTATTTGTTTATTTAGCTTGGACTTCATTTATGTTACCAGTGATTGAGTTCAAGCAACTTAGCAAGTACGTTGTAGAGTACCTGGAAATAACTTTGAGGTAAGAGTAACAGAATGTGTTTCGCCAATACATGACACGTTATCGTCCTATTGGGTCTACAAAGTTGTCCATCCTCAACAACCTTGGTTCTCGTCATTCCCTATCAGTTGAATAACCAATTCGTTGTCCCAACAATCATTAATAGTTCAGCCTAACGCTAAAAATTTAATAACTGTTTGACAAGACTGTCGACTCTGCAAGTAAAATTGCAGTCTCTTAGAGCCTGTGAACATGGTTTTTCCGCGTTTCGTTTACATGAGTGTTAGGGTGACCCTGGGCATAGGGTGATCCCAACCTCGTACCTAGGGTCTTTACGTGGCACTTGCCAACTCGCCAACTCACACTTCTTCTCCAACGAGTTGGCGAGTGCCGAGTAAAGACCCTGGGTACGAGGTTGCGGTCAGCCCACCTATGTTTTAGGGTCACGCGCCCAAAATATAGTCCGCTGTATTGTCAGCAATGACTTCGCGTACCGTATACGCCAGGTGAAATCTTTCGAAAATATTGGACAAACAATGGTGTACTGAATGAAGCGAGAGCTACTTCAGCATCAAACCATCATGCGCAATCGACAAATTCAAAAAGAAACAAAGAAAATTAGTTTTTTTGTTAGGTGAAAGGAAGGATTTATTCTCTTCCCTCCGAATGCAAGTGTGGCCAGTTACTTGATAGTCTTTGAAAAACTCGTTCGTGCTTGTTTTTTCTAAATTTCACTCAAAACCATGCCATTACCTATACGAGAGTGTTATTTGGAACTCTTGATGAAAAACTCAAACTCATGTTTAGAACTATTACATCAAACCATTGAACTCTAAAAAGACTGGAACGATACCTGCAAACTGTATTTTGAAGCCAACACGAAGGCTGACATGTAGGTCAATTTGCAGGTCATTCCAGTCCCCTACGCGATAAGAAACGCAATCTATTGTGAAAAACTTAACAAAAATTTTCGACTTTTTGACAGTTTTTCTTTTTTATCCTTAGTAAGTGGAGGACAATGTTGGTAGGACTGAATATTTGTCAGAATTAACTGTCAATGAAAAGTAAAGGTTCAACACAACTTTTCCCCACGCGTGTTTTTGACCTACATGACTGCCCCCATGTCGGCTTCATTCAATTGTGAGGCCAGGTACAACGAGATTTCGAAACTTCAATGCAAGTAGCCCGCAAAAAGTAATGAAACACAGTCCAGCGGTCTTTCTGACTAGATACGCCTATTTCCCAGTTCTCGACAGACGACGAAGATGTCAGATGCACTATTTAATGGCGAGCAGTTTCAAGATATCATGGAGATCACATTCGCGACGACTTTTCAGCAGTTTCCGTATCGAAGGTAAATTGAACATATAAAGTTTATACGGCTGTCGAGGTAGGGTTGATAGACATGTATAGTGAAGTCCTAGAAGTCATTTGTAATTCATGAGGAAAACACAAAGAAAAATCAAATGAGATGAATGTTACAAGTAATCTGCATGTGGGAGATATGACAAACAGTATGTGGACGGTAGTCAAACTCGTTTCTCAGAAAAACGATTTCTCAGCCCCTGTTATCCGTATGCCGTAACCCTTGAAAATTTGTTCCATCACATTCTAATGACATCTTTCACAATGAAAGCGTTGTTGTTATACATTATCTAGATTATTATATATATTATTAGATATATATATATTATATATATTATATATTATATATATATATATATATATTATATATTTTATCTATTGTATATATATATGTGTGTGTGTGTGTGTGTGTGTGTGTGTGTGTGTAAATTTCATCTTACTAAGTGTAGATGTTTGTAAGCTTGGATATATGTATGATGAAAAGTTTGTTCTCAAGCTTTATCTCAGAAAATTTCTGAGTTCTCCAACCGGAATCGAACTCGTGTCTCCCGATTGCCGGTACGGTTGTTTTACCACTAGACTATAGTGTCTCAGACGGCAAGTATGATGTTAATTAGAGACCTTGGTTCGTAATATATATATGTACGTATATATGGATATATGTATATGTATATGTGTGTATATATATATCTATATCTATATATATATATATATATATATTACGGCTGTACGTTATAGCGTTTCCCGCAATGCTTGGAAATTAGCTCCATATTATTCTAATGACATCTTTGACAATGAAAGCATATTATTATATATATTATATATTACATATCTATATATATTATTACGACTATACGTAATAGCGTTTCCACAACACTTGAAAGTTAACTCTATTATTCTGATGACATCTTTCACATTGAAAGCATTACGGCTATATATTAGTATATGTATTATTATATTACATATTATATATCTCTACATATTATTAACGCTATACGTTATAGCGTTTCTGTAACACTTGAAAATTAACTCCATATTATTCTAATAATATCGTTCACACGGACCACGTTACGCCAACGCTGCAACAGGAACGCGTTAAATGTGAACGATAACATTAAAATAATATCGCGCTAATTTCTACCCATTACAGAGTGCGTTTACTACGTCGCGTTACGTGTCAAGTGTGAACGGACCTTTAGAATAAAACATATGCAAGCCAGCCTCAAGAAGTCAACGTTAGGAGCGTGGGATTTTTTTCTTCATTTCATTAAAACGTAACTTAGCGGTTCAACGAGACAGGATATTCATACCCTGCTCTGCCATAAATCTAAAATCTGTTACGTATACGCAGGGCCGCCGAGAGATTTTGTGGGGCCCGGGACAAACTATTGATTTGGGGCCCTTGATGACGTCATATATGTAATTAGACCCCGTCCTTGAGGCCCCCATCCCCCTTTTGAGGCTCCAACGCTCTGAAACGTTGTTTCCCTGCATTTTGAGGGCAGTAACTATTGCTCTAACCCAACTGCTGTCTGTTATTTCACTGTCTTTAATCTTCGTTACGCCAAAAACGTAAAGCTCAAACGTTTTAGGGGGCCCCTATCAAGTAGGGGGCCCGGGGCAAGTTTCCCCCCTGCCCCCCTCGGCAGCCCTGCGTATACGCATAGCCGTCCCTTGGTGGTAATTCGCCCGGGGCGAATTTTGTCGAAGGCGCCCCCCCAGGCCTCTCTAATGCACCCCAAACTCCTTATGTTATAATAATTGCATGGCGGTACCACCGCTAGGTAAATTAACTAGTGACTTATATCGAAGATGCTTTAGTTGAAAATTGAAAACAAACGCTTTCGAGACTTGACTGGTTCAAAGTCGTCGATTAAAGATGAGAAGCCGAGGCTGGGATTAAAGATTTTGTTGAGCCTCGCAAAATATTGATGAATCTAGAAAGAAGGACCAAAAAGTCGAACTTTTGTTTCTGATTATGTCGCGCCCTAAAACTTTACACCCGGGGCAAGGTTTCCAGTGGCACCCCCCTTGTTACGGCACCGCGTGTACAGTATTAAACTAAATATAAAAATTATTAATAATAAAACTGTCAGACCATATTCATAACCAGACGGTTCATGCGTTTTTTTTACTTCTAGGCAGCTTCAGATACTCTATCCAGAAGTAAAGGTAAGGTAAAAGTCGTTGACCAAGAAAAGAAGACTGTTAGAAGGAGAGAGAAGATGTAAATTAAATCACGATTGGGTGCTTGTTTTGAAAACGAAGTGAATAGAATCACAATGAGATGTGGTAGTTCAGTTCTGTAGTTTATGGGAAAAAGTAGTGGCACGGAGAAAGCAGAAGTTGTAAACCATTTTCTTAAGGTTTAGCGCCCACGAGACTTGATCGACCACTGTCATTGATGTATTGTAACCAGAGCTGTATCTAAGTGGTAATCAACTCTGGGCAAATTAGGCTTTGGTAGATTGTGCTAGCATAATTTTAAGCATAATTTACCAAAACGAGCGTTATTTTAAGTTTTTATTTCAGTTTAGCACTGCTAGCATAATCCGAGCTTTTATGCGTTGAAAACAAAAAAAACCCATCATAGTTCTAGAATAATTCAGTTTGTATTTTATTTCTGTATTGTTTTTGGAAAATATTGAGGTCTGTGCTAAGGCCCATGGTCAAATATGGTCCGGCAGACTCCAGGTCACCCTGTGCATATCTGAGAGACTGAGACTCTCCTCAGGCCACCACGCTTATGGCTCGGCGGCTCGGCCCCTCAGGCCTCAGATCAAAGATGGCGTCGTCCTTGAGTACATCCACTTCCAGCACTTCCAGCCCTTTCAGCACTTCCAGTGCCGTACCGAGAGCTTCAATCTCTAGAGAACGTGTTCCTAAAAGTAATACCGGAAAGTACAAGGAAAGAGGTAACTCAGATCCAAAGAACATGAGTCCTCGTGATCGAATCGAAGAATTCCCAGGGGAAAATTTGTGTCTTCGAGGTGGAAAACTGTTTTGCAATGGGTTTAAGGAGATATTGAGCTGTAAAAAGAGCATTCTCAAAAACCACTTGGCTTCCAAAAAACATGCCGCAGGTACAGAGAAGTTAAAAGTGACAAAAAAGCGAGATCAAACGATCGAAGAAGCACTTCGTAAAGAAAAACACAACAAGGGTATCACGTTGCCAGTCGAGGAGAGAGCATACCGTTTACAGGTGGTAGAGGAGTTTCTTAAGGTTGGAATACCCATACGTAAGATGGACAAACTTCGAACGTTTCTTGAAAGGCAAGGCTATCTGCTGAGTCACAGTTCGAACATGATGGATTACGTAACGATAATATACAAGCAGGAGATTGAGAGAATTAAAGCAGAAATTCGCCAAGGAGTATCAACAAGGGACGTATCTGTCATTTATGATGGCAGCACGAGACAGGGTGAAGCGATCGTGATCCTGGTCCGTTTTGTCGATAATGATTGGAATATCGTACAACGACTGATCAGAATCGATATTTGTGCCAAGTCAGTGAATGGCGACCAGCTTGCTCAAGTGCTCAACAAGTGTTTAAGTATGGAGTACGGTGTGAGAGGAGACTCTCTGATAGCTGCCATGAGAGATGGGGCCAGCGTGAACCAAGCTGCATTAAATCGCATCCAGTTTATATTCCCAAAGACATTCAATGTTGTTTGCTTGTCTCACACTCTGGACAATGTCGGTAATCATTTTGTTATCCCCAATCTGACAGAGTTTGGCAATCTGTGGATCCGCTTATTTTCACAAAGCGGGACTAATGTGGAAGGAACTGACTGGACGTAAGCCGAAAAGTTACTCCGAAACTCGCTGGTGGTCCAGATGGGAGGTGTACAAACAGCTTATGGAACAATTTGGTGATGTACAACGATTTATAGATGACATGGTTAGGGAGAATGTTGCTCCTCAGACCTTGCGTCAGTTGGTTGATTTCTTCTCAGATCTGAATAAGGTGATCAGTCTCAAGCTTGAACTAGCAGCACTCGATGTGGGCGAGGTATTTGTTAAGGCCACTTACGTTTTAGAGGGAGATGGCCCTCTGGTTTTGTCATGCTTTGAGACATTACAGGGAGTTTGCAATGCATGTCAGAATGTACATTTACCCAATGTCCATGCCGTAGCTGTAGCTATAGTCGACGCGGATCCCGCACAGAATGTTGCAGCATTGGAACAGGAGGCCAAAAGGAGTGTCCAGCCTGCAATTCAGTGGTTTTTGCGTAAATTTAATGTGGACTTGCATAACACGTTGAGCGCATTCAAGGGCGCACGAATAATGTGTCCAGTAACTGTGCAGTGGCTGCGGCCGACACCAGCAAATGTGGAGGCTCTACGCCAGTTTTCGTTCTTGGACAGTAACGATGTAATTAATGACCTCGTTACGGAACTGCCTAACTATCTTGCCGCCGCCCAGGACGTCATCATGCCCTGCGAAGAAGATAAAGTGAAGTGGTGGAGGCAACAATCTGATAACCTACCCCATTGGTCTTCTGCAGTTATGAAGGTTCTGCTGGTGCAGCCCTCGTCTGCAGCCGCTGAACGAGTATTCTCTATTCTTAACTCATCGTTCAACGATTCACAAGAGCATGCTCTCGTGGACTATTTACAGGCTTGTGTAATGCTTCAGTACAATAACCGATAACACAGAGATTAACAACATGCATAGTTGTCTTTATACTGAACTGAGGGCTTTGCCTGGATGGCGTCTAAAACAAGTATGCGGGCTATAACTTTCTGACCCGGATTCAGAACCCAGAAACGGTTGATTTTGACATCATTTGTTAATCATTTGGCTTTTCGAGGTGCGCGCATGCGTATTTGCGATGCTAAAGACTGTAAGACTGGAAGGTGGACTATATGAATGTTCATTAAAGTCAAAATTGATAGAGTTAAGCTACTGGTGATCTTTATTTTCCTTAAAATCTAAGTAGCATAATTTCGGTGACAGAGAGCATAATTTTCAGAAAGTAGCATAATTTTGGCATAATTTGTAAAATATATGAGCACTGCTAAAAGCATAATATGCTTTTTTTTCGGGCACAATCTACCAAAGCCTAGGGCAAATACTGTTGAACGTTCCCCCCTCGGCCCTCTCTAACGCACCCCTGGCTCTTTATATTATAATAATTGCATGGCGGTAATATCGGAGCACAACTAAACGAGTTACTTCTGTAGAAACTAGAGTGTTCTTTTTGTGTGTGTTTTTGTTTTTTATTACTCAAAATGTTATTGAAAATTTAAAACGGGCGCTCGACAGCTTTGTCAGCTGCAAACTCCTCAATTAACAAGTTGAAGTCGAGAAATTGGTTTAAAATTTCGTCGAGCTTTGCAAAATATTTCTGAACCTTGAATGAAAAGACAAAAACAAACAAACAAACAAAAAAACAACAAAAACCCCGAAGTTTTATGTCTGAAAATCTTGCCCCTGAGGCAAATTCGCCCCAGTGCTTTCATCGCCCACTGATATAGCATTGATTCTAAACGTTTTACTAACTGTGATATTCATATCTTTCAGGCACTTGCTTTCGCTTCATATCCAAACACTCCTTTGACCGATATTTTTGCTCATTTGTTTGACTCTCTTAGCAACGAATGGGGAGAGCAATACTTACGAGAGGTGAGTCTTACACGTTATAAAATAACACGCGTCCTACGCGCGCTCTGAATGGACGAATCTCATTTTCTACAGAGAAATGCTGACGTCAGTTTGATTTTGTATTAGAGTACGGAGACCGCTGATCTCTAGAGAACACTGGATCAAGCATCACATGTTCAGAAAATGAAGCCGGAAGTGGATTACGGCGGCCATTGCCAAGGGACCAATTGTGGGACTTCTGTATGGTCCGTACGGAGTTTCTGTTCATAAAGTTGTCTTTCGATACGAAGTCGTTCCATTTTGCCATATAGAGGATCAGGAAATATTTTTGAAAGTGCTGGGCAAAAAAGTTTACAATGGCTTTGGTCCCTTAGCAATGGCGCGGGTCAAATTTTGCTGGCTTCATATTCTGGACCTTTCAAACAATAGGATGCTCGATCCAGTTTTCTCCACAGATCAGTGACAGAGACATGAATGACGTCACGAAAACTAAAAAAAAACATTGGTTATTTTATAAACCAAATAGAAAATAGATTTCGTGTCTGCACTGTGATAGAAACATTCATGACGCCATTTCAACTTGACTGCGCTTCATGCTTCCCGCTAGGCATTTTTCCGGTCGAAATCACGTGATTCCTGTCTCCATCACAGTGCAGAGACAATCAAGCTATTTTCTTTTAACTAGAACGTTTTCTGTAATACAACTTCTGCTTTGATGGCTTTTTATTTTTCAGGCTCTTAGCTGCTTAGTGGAATGCTTAGAAAAAGACCCAACTTGCCATTATAAATGGCGAAATAATTACCTCACACGGCTGAAAGAATCCAGGTTTGTAAATACAGTTTGTGACGTTTTAAGCTGTTAAGTAAAGGCTTGAGAATGATCACGAATCAATCTCAACAGGTGCAAAAGGAAACTTTGGTCGGGGAAGATGTTCAAGCTTAAAAAATTGTGTTCAGTTTTTTCCCGCTCAAAAGTGACGGGCGACGCCATGTTTAAATTTTGTCTCAAAACAGTGACGATTGAACGCCAAAATAAAACGAAGTTCTTTTAACTTTACTGAGGGAGAAATTCACTGTCAAGAACTGAAAGTAGTAATCAGCATGCGATGTGAACGTGGCGATGACAATGGAGTTTTTTACTCAGATAACTGCACGGAGCCGGAATCAAACCCTAGTCACAGTGGTGAGAAACATGTGCCCTAGTACCACTGTGCCACCAGCACTCCAAAAGATGTTAACGGAGGTGTGTCTGAGTACCGTGATCAAGTACTTTAGTAAATAAGCCAACCTTTATCTCAATGTCCTCCTACAATGCTGACTTGTTTGAGAAGCTGTTTTCGGGAGTGTTTGGCCCAAATACCTCTTGTTTCTAATACATTTCAGGGCGATTTTATGACGTGATCGGAGACTCATACTAGTACTGGACTTTGAACGCGCCTACAAGAACAGAAAATGTAGTCGACAAAACCTGGTTTTCTCATCACCAAGGTTTCAATTTGACTAAATATCCGTTCACAACGAACCTAACACACGTTGAAAACATTTTTTCTTAGCTAATTTTGCTTGTAAAGTCGTACATACTGAATGAATTTTGCTACTTAGTTGGCGTAATACCTTTCCGAGTGGGATAGACTTCACGGTAGTCCAAAAATGGTTTGAACACAGCAAATCACGTGTGTAGACGTAGATTTAAATTTTTGACGAAGGAACATTTTGTTCAAACTTCGCCTAACTTGTGCGAACTTTGCGGTACTCTTCTCTTTTTAGTTTGCTTTTGAAAGCTCTTGTTGAGCAGTGGGAGTCAGTATGTCGCTCGGTGAGTTGAAATATACATATCTTTTTACGCTGCTAAGAGATGTAATATACTCTGTCTGGGCGAAGATGCAAAATAAATGTTAACAACGATTGCCCTAATTTTTTTTTTCAGATTCCCAGAAAGTATCTTTCCGAAACATTGCAAGAATTCCATAATGTTAACAACGAGTTGAAGCAACGTGAGAAGCATAAGGTAAGATGAGGTTAGACAGTGGGAAACTAAATGTCCGACTCAACGCCATTTTTTCCCATCGTTTTGAGTATTTGGCCATATTGGCTGAGTCCTCTTCGATGGCATAGTTCACACTGGCGACGTTACAACATAGGGACATTAAAGTGACAAAGTAAAACACAGTTCTTAAAAAAACCCCATTGTTAACACATTATTCAAGTAAAAAAGAATAGACAAAAAGAAATACGGTAATTTCAGAATCATCTACAGAATCATCTACAGACAAGCGACAACTTAACGCTTGTCCACTAGAGGATGTGCAGTGTTTCAACTTTATTTCAGAAATAGAAACATTTTTCAGTTGATTTCGGCAGTGTCATTAAAAAAAATTCAATTACGGTAATAGTTCGAATCTATTTCAGGGTCGTTATGAAACAAAAATAAACTGGCGTTCATCGAAATATCACTGCTTTTCTTTTTGTCCATTTTTTTCATTTTCATAATCGGAATCTGTTTTATTTTGTATTTACTCAAACATTGCCCCAGCTCACGGTTAATAAAAAGTAAACCCTGGAAATTTCTCTCCATGTGTAGTCTTGAGACAGACGTATCTACTGATGACTGGCAAAAGCTGAGCGAGCGGGGGGGGGGGTGGCAAGAGGGGTATTTACCCCCAAAAAACTTTTGGCAACAAGTGCCCTTTTTATCATACGCTTAATCTTAGAGATTTAAAAGTATGTGTAAAATGTCTGGGTGCAAGGTATAGTATGGTGTGCCCTTTTAGAAGACAACCTGAAACTGCACACAGCTGGCGTCAAGAAAGATTGTAAATGTGTCAATATTGTATTAACCGGATATGGTTATCTGTTTATAAACTCACACCGAATCGTTGCGCTTTCGTTATGATCTCACAACTAATCTATTCATCAGTTTTCTTATCCTTCTTGATATGTTTACGCAATTTTCACAATATTGCCTCCGAAAGATGTATCCCCCCCAACTTGTTGAAGCTCGCGCCGTCCGTCATCAGCGGCGTTTTCATGGCCTTATGCGCAGTTAAGCTCAGCGTGGGGTTTCAGTTGTCCTTCTCAAACTCATTAATAATTCATAAAGCAAAAGCGAAAGAAATACATCATTAATCAATATTTAGAAATAGGAGGAAGATCACAGCTGAATTTTGCCAACTTTCGGCTGGATTTTTGCCTAAAACACTGGTCAGTTTGAGAAGTAATTTCAAACACTCGTTCAATGTTCTTCCTACGGTTTGAAAATACCTCGAAACTCGTTAAAAATGTTTGGCTTTGGTTCGTTTTTAAACTCGTCTCTCTGTACTTAGAAATCGGAGGAAGAACACCAACTCGTGTTTGAAATATTACATCAGGCTTGCCTCAGTGATATAAACAGACCAAAATGAGAGTTGTTTTTTTACATTTTTACATTTTTTTTCTTCCTTAAGTCAGTAATTCTTATGAAGGAAAATCTCGAGTGCCTTGATTCCTCGACTTTAAGACTTCAAGAAAAACGAAAACAAACATCTTGATGTCAAAACTTGGGTTTTATTGAGATTTTCGATGGAAATATTAGAATTTTTTGTAAACATACACAAGAAAATACTGACGTCTGAAGTTTTCCTTTGTTTATTAAATCTCGTTATATTTTTTAGGCTGGACTGTCCGAGTGTGAAACGTCTTGCAATGTAAGATATTGTATTTTTGTGCGTGTTTTGTTATTACTTTTTGGTTTTTCTCCTCACCAGCATTTCCACCTTCATACACCTTTTACCGTTCATTACCTGAAAATATACTATCATTAACGCCAACTTCAAACTCATTAACGCAAAAATACCTTCACTTTATTCAATCGACATTCACTAGCGTAGATACGCAACCATTTGCAACAAAAAGGGCATACTCTATCGCCAACACAAGACCATTAACACCATTCTACTATACGTTAGGGATAATAAAATTTCAGTCAGGCAAAGTATTTCTCTTGCGTAATTCATGTACAAAGAAACAAGAAATTACTCTTGAAACGTAAGCTTTTCCTTTAACTTTTCTTCTTCTTTCTCTTCCTCTAACTAAGCTTTTCGTTTAACTCTAATCATGACCCTTACGTGGTGATTGTGAACTTAACCCTAGCACGTGTCTAACTAAATTCTCTTAATCTTGGCTATTGATTTTCCGGGCGGAAAGCGCAATCGCAATATAAAGATCAGAGCCCAGCTCAGAATTCTTAAATGTATCGCCATAGTAAAAGAGGCAACTCGAAAAGTTTTAAAACATGATTGCTAACGTTCCGTTGCGGCGTGCAACATCTTCAGAGTATAGATTTACAAAGGTGAGAAAAAACTATATATATGGATCTATAATTTACATACTGGAATAATTAGACGGCTAACCAATAGAAAACTGGGTGACCTATTCTATTAGTTAGCCGTCTAATTATTCCATTATGTAAATTATAGATCCATATATATAGTTTTTCTCACTTTTGTAAATCTATACTCTGAAGATGTTGCACGCCGCAACGGAACGTTAGTAATCATGTTTTAAGACTTTTCGAGTTGCCTCTTTTACTATGGCGATACATTTAAGAATTCTGAGCTGGGCTCTGATCTTTATATTAAATTCCCTTAAAGTTATCGTATTGTAATCCTAACCTTTACCTTTAATTCTATTATATTGTCGCCATCTTGGGACATCTTTAGACCGTATTAGCTGTAACCGATATTTGCTTAGACCTTTTCTTAATACGTCGTTTCGTAACACGCCATTCACATCGCAGTTCGTGAGAAACACCCTTCATGCCAAGCAAGGTAGGTTTCTACTGCTGTACTAAACCTCTTCCTTATGTTTTGAAACAGACTTTACTTGATGTGATCTCCCAAACACCAGCTCCCAGTCCCTCGCAGAGCCCTTCGAGAACCGGTCAAATTTTTAAACTTCTGTTGTTGATTTTATTCGCCGTAGTTTGCGTGGATATGTATAGGCACAATGGATACAGAGGTATGTAAGGAGATAGGAAGGGATATTGGTGGATAGGAGAGTATACGTTGTTATGTCTTCGTGCCACCAAAAGAATTTATTGCTCAGCACGCGTCAATGCCAGCGTCTAATCTGTCGTAAGAAACTTCGAATTTACTTCCAACTCACATCCACATCTTAATCGAATTTTTTCATAACATTTAGCGATATTAACATTGTAATAAACCTATCAACGACATTTCGACGTTGTTACGACGTCATTATCAAATCTAGTAATACTAAAACCGGTTAAAGTAGAACTATCGTGAGAAATTGAATTTCAAATTCGAATTGATTTAGAGAAACTAAAAATACTATAAAAAAGGTTAAACGAACAGTTTGACTGTAAGTTAGTATAATACTTTATTGCCCGCTTAATAAAGTGTGTGATAATACACAATAAAGTAGTACTTCATTGCCCCTTGTGTTGTGACAGAAACTTGAATGGCGTTATTTCAATCTGGAAAATGCCTGGGGAAAATACGAGGTTTAGCTGAGTATTTTCTGGTATTTTTCCGGTTGTAATACGAGGTTTAGCTGAGTATTTTCTGGTATTTTTCCGGTTGTAATACGAGGTTTAGCTGAGTATTTTCTGGTATTTTTCCGGTTGTAATGGCGTCATGAATGTTTCTATCACAGTGCAGAGACACGGAAGCTATTTTTTATTTGTTTTACACAACAACCAAAGTGTTCTCGAGCTTTTGTGACGTCAACCATGACGCTGTGCTCTATTACAAAATGAAACTGGCGTCAGCCGTGTCTCTGTACTCTAAAAGAAAACGAGGCTCTTCCAATCAGAATGTGCGTAGGATACGTGTTGTTTCATAAATACTGTTTTATGATAAGATACAGCTTAACATTTTAACAGACATCATATCATAAATTAAGGGATCAAATTTTCATATAAACTTACTCAAAACTCTAGAATAGTTGGTGAATATTTCTTGTACCACGACTGTCATTGTCCTTTATGTCCGTTAAGATGTCGGGATGTGTGCCCAACTATTTTCTTGATTCTTTATTTGTTGACAGGTAGTGAGACTTCGAAGGTTCTTAAACGTTACGGTATTGAGAGGGCGTTGGGAACGACGTATGAGTACAGCAAAGTTTATGTTCAGCGGTTGGAAAGGTAAGTTGGGATAGATGGATCAACGCTTTGATAGAAAATGCGTTGGTCTGTTTGGCTGTTTCGCTGTAGTTCTAAATTGTAGCTGCTCAACCTCAAACTCATTTACACAAAAATACATTCATTTTATTCAATCGACATTCATTAGCGTAGATACGCAACCATTTGCATCAAATTGCATTCTATAGCGCCAACAGACGACTATTAACACCATTCTACTATACATTAGGGATAATAAAATTTCAATTACGCGAGAGAAATATCTTGTCTAATTGAAATTTTATCATCCCTAATGTATAGTAGAGTGGTGTTAATGGTCGTCTGTTGGCGCTATGGAATGCCCTTTGATGCAAATGGTTGCGTATCAACACTAATGAATGTCGATTGAAGGAAATGAATGTATTTTTGCGTTAATGACTTTGAGTGATAGTATATTTTCTGATAATGAACAGTAAAAGTGCTAAGGTGTTTTTTTCTTTTTTGATTGACAAACCTTTGATTTAGTAAAGTGCCGGCTTTCAATGTTTCCTTCCCTTTAGAACAATTCACTGCTGCTGCTGAGGTTGTCTCGAATTTTATAACACGTAATGGTTATTAATTTCTCTAAATCATCCTTACAGACTTCACAGAGACGTAAAATCAGGGGATAGCTCACTCCATGTTTAAATTCCCGCTCCAAATACTTACTGGCGCAGAAACGCTTCTTTTTCCCAGCTACTTTCCAGCTTGCAAAAGCCGTAGCGCTATTTCCAAAAGATTGGTTAAACTTCAACAGAGACCGGATACCACAGGATAGTTAGATTTCGTCGGATATCGGGAATCGGGTATCGGGGTACCCCAGCCCGGCACATCCTTACTAGTTGTTTTTCACCAACCACATTCACTCGTATTCTGCAGTTGGACCAGCAAGCACTATCCGTACTACTATGAGAAGGTTCGAGACGTCGTGGAACCAGCATCAGAATACACTATCACCAAACTGCATGAACTTCTCAACTACCTGGCTGAAGTTACAGCCCCGACTAGAGCTTATCTTCACAAAACTATTCCACCATTACTGGAAAAGGTAATTACCACTAAATAGGCTTCGATCTTAGCTTCCTTTTTATCTAGAGTCGCTGAATATTCAAAACTAATGTAGCTGACTTGGACGTGGGTTTTCAAATTCAATTGTCAGTTTTAGTAACAAAAAAATGTCGAAGACAAATAAATGATATATGCAAACGTTCGGCTGGCCTGAAACATCAAAAAATTTCCCGAGCCTCAAGCTCATTTTCTCCTCTGTTTTTGAATGGTATTGTCTTCTTCGATCGGATCTTGCTGTTGTTCCATGCAGATGATACCTCGTAACTTGTTCGTTTAACTTCATGTTTCCGCTAGCTAAGCATTCATTTGTCGTTCTATTATACCCTTAGCTTTGAAGAAAAGCGGCGCTGGTGTTTCGGTACATTTTATTCTTCGAAGTTTTTCAATATATGCGATACTTACCAACATCAACGTAGAAATTTTTCGACCAAAACATACCATCCCGAATAATAAGTGTGTAGACCTCACGCCAAAATGACTGTTGTAAGTTCCCAATGCAGCGCCGCCAGTTTTCTGCTCAGCAGTTAGGTAAGATACTTCATGTAAATATGTAAATATAGCTTAGAAGACGTCACAATGATTCATTGTAATATAATAACATAATTGATTGGGGTAAAAATATAAAATAAGTGTGGTCAGGTAGTGGTGAGACGAGGAGGTCTAAACTCACGACTGTAAAATAATCTTTCGAATGAAATAAAATGAATGGAATACAGTCCCTTGAGCGTAGATTTGTGTACGAGGAAACCACTGTGGCGGAGACCTTGACAAGTTCCGCAACAATGACCACCAATGTCAATTAGTCACTTGAACATTGTCATCAGAAAGTTCTAGCATCTGATGTTGACGTAATTTAATCACTGTAGTACTTTAAATGGGATTCAATTGATGCAAAACATGAAGACAGTTGGTATGTTCTTTTTGAACACTCCTATCTCGCCTATAATCTTTAATCTATCTACACAATGAAATGGCGAAACAGTTTGATGTTTGAGAAATGGCGAAAATTAAGTGTCGCGAAATATTGCTTTTCCAAAATCGCAAAAAAATTGAGTTTCCGTGAAAACTTTTCTTTTTTGTAAGGTACCATTGATTTTGTGATTGCTTATATTTTATTTCTTGTAGTTTGAAAACGTTCTGATGCACTACGTGAATTGTACGGCGGATTTCATCTCCAGGCTTTCGAAGACCTACTTTCCGGTGGTCAAACAATACTTACAACTCGCGTGGGATGCCTTAGAACATTACGTCCCCCTCGCGTGGGCACAAGCACAAGAGATCATCGTGAATATCAGTCAAGGGATTTACAACATGTCCCCAGACTTCTTTGACGCGATTGCGGATGGCTTTCGTCGCCTCGTGAATGAAGTAACGACCAGGACTCCGCATATTTTGGCCTTGATGCAGGAATACTTTATAACTGCCTGCAAACTAGTGGTCAGCGGCCTTACCAGCATCGTTCAGTGGTTTCAGGAAAACTTGTTGAGGTAAATAAGATGAGAGGTTTATGGAGAACTATAATTGTGGAGTTTTGGCTGTGAAAGTCATGTAAAATTGTGGTTAGAAATACGTAAATGCTATGTTTTGGAAAGTTTGGTAGTGGGGAATCGAGGAACAGAAGTTTCGAGCAAAAGTTCATCTTTTAAGTGAAATGCGAGACAGGACGTATATGTATATGAATGTCCATATCATCCATATCTGTCTTTCTGTGTGTCTGTCTCTGTCTAGGTATGTATGTATGTATGTATGTATGTATGTATGTATGTATAATTATATATCCATAACTATAAATATATCTATATCTGTAACTATATATCTATATCTATATCTGAAACTATATATCTATATCTATATCTATATGTCTATATATGGATAACTACATGTGTATAACTATATTATATCTATATCAATAACTATATCTACATCTATATCCAGATCTACATCCATATATGCATATCTATATGTGTATATAACATATACATTGTACCTCGGCAGTATCAGATTGTCATGAAAAATTTCTGTCCATTAATCTTTGAGGATGATTCTGAAACTATATCTATGTACCTATATATCTATACGTCTATACATCTACACATCTATATATCTATGTCTATATATTTATGCCTATATCTATATATCTATATCTTTATATTCCCATTTCATATCTATACATTTACATAGGCACTACATAGGTCAATAGGTACACATTTTTGTACTTGGGAAATGATGTTTTAAGTTTTGCAGTTTTTGCTCTTTAGTGTACCGTCATTTCTTATTCTTTTCCACAGTTCGCAATCAATTTCCAGCGAATTTTTACGCAATTAAATCAACTCAAATCAGAGCCAATTTCTAGTTTAGTTTGTAATAATGTTGGCAATAACTTTTTCAGAGTGAATACTGCCAATCAAGGATCGCCTGGTGGGTCCTGATACAAGAAAATAAGTCGTGGAAATGAAACGGGGATGATAAATCGTGGAAATGCAAAACCTCTGGAAGGTTTTTCATTGGAATGTTTTAAGGAGTCCGCCTGGTTATTTCAAGGAATTCTCCCTCACCTATTCGGGGTCTTCATGGAGGTGATCCACGAAAAATTTTTGTCATCTGAGATTTCTTTGACGTTATTAGAACTGTGCATTCACTTTTTTTCACCGTTTTGGCTAGTTTTGGGAGCTGACTTTAAGGAAAGAATGGCATATGTTTTTAAAGCCCGATGGGGACACTGGCTGTTTTCTGGTACGACATTTTTTGCGGATTTTTTTCGCATTTCAAATTTCTCGACATTGATCGGTCGGGGTTTTTTTATCGGTTCCTGTGATCGTTGGCTCAAATCAGCCTCCAAAGTTGGATTTGCATTTTGAGAGGAAATGTTTCGGAATTTCGGCTGATCCAATCTTCAATGTACTGCATTTATATTTTCTAACTGTCCAAAAATTATCCGAATTGAGTTTCAAAAGAGCTCTGAAACCATTGACACCGCGGTAACTGTAGGAAAAAGTAATTGTTATTTAAATAAAGTCCTTTCAGGAATCATTTTTGAAGGCGTTAATGACGTATAATTGCGATATCTGCTTTTTGTGTGGCATATCCGGGACTACTCGCCAGAAAAAGACCTCTTGAACAAATCGTTCACGGCACACTAAACGTTACACTGGGTGATACTGTTCTGAACGTAACAGAAAAATTACAGTTTTTGGCTTAGTGTTTCTCTACGCCTGCCTCCCTCCCTCACTCACTGTGTTAAGAGCTGTCTACACTTGCAATTTCGTGTCGTGCAGTTGACATCTTGGAGTGAGTGTTGAGCTGAGGAGAGCATCGAGGACAAACTGCAGCGAATCATAAGCGGATATCTTGGTGCATAGACTGTCATGAGTTTATTACATGCACCAGGATGACAATCAACTTGTGATTTTGTGCCTTGCAATTGACACCTCGGAGTATGTGTTGAACTGAGGAGAGCATCAAAGGCAAACTGTAGCCAATCATCAGCGGATATCTTGCTGCATAGACTGTCATGGGTTCATTGGATACGCCAGGATGACAGTCAACATACAAAGTCCGATAATCACAAGTGGAAACGGACCTTTGGGCTCAACCTCGTACCCAGGGTCTTTACTCGGCGCTCCTCCCGTCGCTGGAGAGCTAGGGGGAGAGCGCCAAATAAAGACTCTGGGTACGAGGCTGCTTTGGGCTTTGTTGGTCTTCTGGACTTACTGCCTCGAAAGAAGTGTTCGCCGTAATAAGATGAAATTTTTGATTCTCGAAGCTGTTTTCCAATTTTAAAGTTTATTTATATTATGAAACAAGCTCAAAACTTTACAGCTCTTCATTCAACTTTCGACGTTCTCCTGCCTTCGTTTCAAGTGTCGTCATTCAGTGTAATCAAACGATAATTCGCTCCGAACGTAGTGCATTTATTTTAGCACAGATTTTAGTCCGTGGTGACCGGAATTTCAAAAGTTTACTCTTGGCAGAAATTTTCGTCACTCACTCGCAAGGTTATCCGTTTAGAACTGCTTCATGAGTGCCGGTGAAACTCTTCACGTGATAAGCACTTTACCACCTCATGAAATTAGTAATAGTTGATCTGAACCCTTCTCGGGTCACTGTCTCGAAGGAAGTCTTTCTAGCGTCCGGTCTCATCGGGTTATTGGTCCTGGTATATACGGTGTTGTACCTAGGGCACAATTCCCGCTTTTTATTCGCTCGCTAGTGCGGCAACCCATGCTGAAGATGCGTTCCAGAACTAAGTACGTAACGTTGTATTATATAAATTAACTTAAACCCCAACAAGGTTAAGTCCTCAACTCACTACGTACTGCTTTCTCTTGATATGCCATATTTAAAGTTAGTCACGTAGTGCTCTGTCAACTGTAAAGTACGAGGTGACCAGGTGTATTAGACGGTCGGCATTAGAACGTAACCACTGAGACCAGGTAACCGTGTGGAGATTTGGACTGGAAAATTATTTTACTTATCTGATATCCTCTCACCTAAGATTCAGGATAATCTAGAAATGTCAATGGTCCTATAATTCAGAATTATCCTGGATGCTATGGTTAGGATTAGGTTTAAGGTTAAGGTCCTAATCCTAATTCTAACCATTGACGTGATACTCCTGGTGACATTTTAACCTAGACCGCAGCGACTTTTTCCAAGAAGTTTGTTGGTTGGATTGTCTGTTGGTTGGATTGTCTGTTTGTTTGTCTGTTTTGTTTGCTTGTCTGTTTTGTTTATTTGTTTGTTTGTTTGTTGGTTTGTCTGTTTTGTTTGTCTGTTTGTTTGTTGGTTGGTTTGTCTGTTTTGACTGTTTTGTTTGTTTGTTTGTCTACTTTTTCTTTTTGTTTGTTTGTTGGTTTGCTTGTCTGTTTGTTTCATTTATAAACAGTCCGTTAGCGAATGAATGACTAGATCTTTGTCTAATTTATAACCCAGTCTTTTAAAGAACGAATGTCTGAGTCATAAATACCCTGCCGTGAACTGTCACACATTATTTTTCTTTTGACTTCTGAGTACGTCCATGAACCCTCTTCTCACTGACGGCCTGATGCACTTTCTGGACTTATTCCGACCAACGCAAGAAATTTCTGCTCCGTCGAGAGGGACGTTTCACACCAGCCAATTCATCCGTCCATATTAGCCTAATCCCTTGAATCGATTATCTCATATTTTTCTGGCCTCTTTGAGTGAACATTCATGTGAACATGGTAATACTCAAAAATGGTCACCCTTCCGCTGGCTAATATAATTTCAAAGCATCTTGCTTTCCACCGGCAGATCGCATTCAAAGCAACAAAGCTGCAGAAAAGATGTCAACTCTGGGATTTCTCGAATAGACGTGTTCAGCAAAGAAGCTTGCCGAAAGAGTACGCCACGAAAACACCACCTTCCAAAGTAAAACAATTCTGGAGTGGGCTTCCACTGATGCACCAAGTGACAAGGAAAATATGAGTCAATCAAGCAACAACTAGACATCGCCAGAGTGTAAAAAAAAATGCGAAAGAAGCTGCCCTGGATGGTTTACAAGACTAAAAACTTCTCAGTTGAATCTGGTTGCTAGCAGATGTTATCATGTGCCATTTTATTCAAGTGCTTGAACAGACCGGAAAATGTCTAGTGTTTACCTTTCAATCTCGCCACGAGAGTGTCACATGGAGGGTCCTTCCCACGTTCTAATGTTCTGATATTGTAATTATGATGTTAGGCTATGAATACGAAATGAGCTCACGCGATGCATCAGTCGGAGATGTGACAAGTCAAGCCGCGGCAAGACTGCTTTCCTTAGTCTGCGGGAAGGCATAGTTTCAATATTTTAGAAAAGGACTGTAGAAATGGTGTCACATTTCACTGGGAAACATGTGTCCCAACTTTGGATGAACGTTTCACTTTGTAATAATAAGCTTAACGCACGATTTTAGCAGCAACAGGGAGACTCTGGTGTCGAAGAACCGGAGCCATAGATCCAGTGGTTTCTTCGCTTCCACCAACTTTTCTTAATCTAATCTGTGAATGAACCTGTTTTGGTTGGAAGACTCGTGCCCGAATGGTCGGAGTTTTACCGAAATAAACAAGACACTCGGGAAACGTAAATATCTTATTAGGTATCAGCTCAGCAAACATTTGCATAAGTTATGGAATAAAATGGCAATAATAAAAAATTCTTATATCTTCTTGGTCTAGTTCGTTTCCGGACTGTTACCAACGCTCGCTCTGAACGAAGTCAAACGCTCCAAGCAGCAGTAAAAATATCAGAATTAGTGAATGACTCTTATCAGATTGGTCTGTTAACTTGAGGAGAAGCCACGGTTTCGAATTTCTTGACCATGGGGAAAATAATGCAGCGAGGTTTAGCTTAAACATTGCCTTCAAAGGCTTCATACATGGTCGAGATCTCAATTTCCAGTCAGTGCTGGAATTGAGAGCCTTGTTTCATTTTTAAAAAATTGACCCAAATCCTTTTAGATTGATTGTCTTTACTATGGAAGAAAATACTCTAACGCAATGCGAAGCCGGATGTCTGCGTCTTCGAGTAAAAGGCGACACACCGAGCAGCTAGTTCTTTTTAAGTCTGGTCTAATTTAAAACCCACGACCAGTCGTAGTTTATTCGTGTTTACCCAACTACGATTTCGTAATCGTGTTGGAACAATATTGAGCGGAAGAGTTTGTAATTACTCGGGTTGGGATCAAATACTGTTCATCTGAATGATATCATTTTTGGTTCCTATTTGGGACATGTTTTCAGAAATGGGATCTCTCATTGGTCGGCTTCAGTGTCTCTTTCAATTCTGAGCCAATAACATGGGCCGTCGTCTGCGTCGCTGAGTTGTTTCTTCAACCATAAACTCAAAGCGATTGTTTCAGTGTTGCGATTATTCATACGAGGTCACGCTTGTTTGGGCGCTTGCGAACAACTCTTCGGATACAGCCAGCGAAGTGCCCTCGCATACACAACATGGAAAGCGAAGGCCACCAAGGTGACCATAGCTCGTTCCGTCAAAACTTCCAAACCTGGGTGGATTCGAATTACGGAGAAAACAGCCGCACCAAAACCATTACCAGAACGAAATACAGCAAGATTTGCCGCTACCTGATGGGCGAGGATGTCGAAACAGATGCCAAGTTTCGCTTCTGGGTCAAGTCTAAGGCCTTTCGTATCATACCACACGAACTCAACCCAAGCGTCGCAGTACTCTGCGTGCCGGTCAGACTAAGCACTGGCCGACGACAGGTAAAAGCTAAATCTCTTTGATCCCATTTTTGACTTTTTTGTGTCCCTCAGAGTATCTGTACGGCTACATGGATTCATCAATAATAACACAACATATTTTCATTTCGGATAGAATTCCGTAGGCGGATACGAACACAGCCATAGGAGCAAAAGAGATGTCTTGGGTTACATTGACTATCGCCAGGTCGCCGTGGTCGAAGACTTCTACAGCATCATTCGAAGCGTTCACATTAACGATCGGGGAGTTCACGTTGGGCAGAAGAAAACGTACCGAGCTGTAAGTTATTACACTATGTATACGTGGACGACTTCTTGACGAGGGACCTCATATGGCTTCACTCCGGATATCTTTTAATGTGTTAAACCTCTCTATTCCAACTCGGGCCCGTTCGATTCGGCCCCTACAGTCCTGTTCTGTTGAGGGGAAACATCTATTTCCTAGCAGTATGTTTGCCTTTCGCTATTTACCTTGCGAATTAGATTCGCGTGTCGTAATCGCATCAAAGAGCACTTTGAAACAAAGGGCAAGGTTTATTTTGATATTAGCAGACAACGCGTTTATTGCTAACGGTAAACTTCTCACGACAGTTAGTCAACAGTCCATTTTCTCGAAATATTACAATCGTGTCGCTTCATGAATCTTCACAATCGTTTGCCATTTCGAAACAACATTTTCTAATTCCTCCCGTGACTCCACAGAGTTACGAACTCAGGGCTCCGTTGTCCATTTAACGCGAAGGACTCCAATAAGTCAACTTTTTCGAACTTAACCTCGCCTTATTTACCTTTTAAACGCCGAATCTAACTCATTTTCCTTATATTCTAGCTTTCTTTGCCCAATTCCTCAAAGTTCTTCGCGATGCTTAAACGAAACTTACTCGGACCATCCCAAATGTAAATTCGTATGTGTCAATATAATGTCGAAGGCACGCTATGATCGACTCTTTGATCAGAACGGAAAACTCTTGTTTCGTTTTCGCTCTTGTTCTATTTCATTTTCGAAACTTTCAGAGTGTGGCCCTTGTGTTTAAACAAGTTTTCACTCTGGAAGCTTTGCTAAGGGATGTCCCAAGCAAAAAAAAAACGGCAGCTTTTGAATTTACTGTTAGAATCATCGGGCCTGTCATGACTCTCTTATCTTTTCTTAAGATCAAATTAACATAATAACCACCACAAGAAATGCTTCACAAAACAGTCGTCTTGTCCGGAATTACTTATTGTGTCTCCCTCCTATTTTCTTCAATTCTAAGCTTTTCTTTGAAATCAGTAGACAGACTATACTTTCGGCATTATGTCAGATGGCCTAAAACGCGAACTCTTTATTTGAAAAACTTTACACAATAATGCAATCAGTAGACCCATTCCAAACAAATTAAAAATTTAAGGTGAATGAAATTCAAATTAAGGTCTAGAAGAGAATTCTGGAAGCCAATGCAAATGGCTGTTCTTGCATCGAAGTTGAATAGGTTTTTATGAGCAATATTCGCCAGTATATTACCGTTACGCGTGTCTTCAAATCTTTATTTTTTTTGGTGTTGGATTGAGCACGTAATTTATTCCATTTCAACACACTAAATATTCCCACAAAGAAGTCAATCAGCAGGGTTCATTCTTTTAAGGCTCGTTTACTTGAGTTTGGAGGGATTTTCCAGCCAGATTAGCTCTTAAAAGAAGGGATTTTTGATTTAATATCGTTTCCTTACGTGTTTTCCGACCGAGGGCAAAGCAATATCGAGCATGGAAGGCTTCAAGTCCTGAGAATTATGATAACGGAAGACAATTCCTGCTCAAATTGCCGTGAACGGAATGTGTCTGATGCTTGTTATTTTAAACAATAAAGTTCAAGGCAACTCGACAGGATACGAGAAAGTAGTTTCTTTTCGAAAATTAAGCTGTATAACCTTAGGAGACTCCAGAATTGCCATGCACCGTCTCTTAGGATCGGGACGAGCTCCATTTATGACCTGAAGGCCCTTTTATCGAGTTCGAAAAATTGATCGCGACGATAATAGCTTTGCTCTCTCATCACAATAGCTGGTGGGGGAGTTTACACCAACCGATAGGAATTTAGAAAAAGATCATGAAAGACTCGACATTCCAGTTGGTTTTCGAAGATGTCTCTCTTTGCTGTAATCAGGCGTCTAATTTTAGATCAGTCCTGTTAGTGGTGTTGCTCCGATGCCAAATATGAAAATCTCTTCCGTTTCCAAAAATTCCCTCCGAGACCCATTTTTATTTTCTTTATGAGCAGTTTAGGTACGTTTATACCCAACAAGAATGCCTTACTGTGATTCTGATTCTAAATCTGGGACTTTTTCGATTTGTTTCGAAGGTACCGGAAGATTGGTTTCGTAGCAACGTGTTATGAGTACAGAAGACTTCAATTTAGCAAAAAGTAGTTTGTTCTCTTCTTCACTGTGGTGAAGGATGAAGTTCAAACTGCATAAATCTCTTTCCATTTCTTGAAGTAATAGACTCCCAGCAATGAAGAAAGCTGTAGAAGAATGTGAAAGGTTTACATGGAGATTGTCGACATTAGATATATGTATGCTGAAGAATAATTAAAAAAAGAGCGACAAACGCAAATGGTCAAGATGTTTGCGACCGAAAAAAGCCAACACTAGATGAAGCCAAACGTTGAGTGCTGGTCACAATACAAGCATACAGCGGTGAATTTAATTCGCTCAAACTAACTTACTCGCCCCATTACATTGTTTACAGCTCATTTTCTTCAATACAAAACGTCCTATATTGCGTCGTTTCAGCAGCATGCATTCAAAGACGTCTTTTGCTGCGGTTTAGTTCACATTCAGGGTCAAGGTAATCATTCACCTGCAGATGATTCAACAATAATTCGTATTCGCTTGTCCCCCACACCTCGGAAACTTTACACGCAAAATCTCCGAAGTTGCTTAAATATATGTTCCAACTTACGAAGAAAGAGAACTCGCCTAACACTTGAATCTCTTCTTTCGCGTAGAATATTTTTGCGGCTTGTTTATCACGTAACATCTCTCATGACTGCAAGTCGATTTCAACCCAGCTGCCGCTCAAAAAGCTCCTGTAAAAGTCAAAGAGAAGTGGAAACTGTCCTCTCTTAGACACGACTGAAGTCTTGGAATTTTATCGTTTTTGACTCTACTTTGTTTCTTATCCAGAGCAATATTGAGTTGCACGTATAAGAAAAAACACGATACTTTTAATAAAAGGGGAAAACAAACTTAACGCGTGACTTCCCTGAAATGTTAAGAAAGTGAGCGGTAGGAAACAGGCAGCTGTATCATCAATCGGTCAGTAAATGTTTCTTAGAAAACGCCCGATAACATGCTGGCAATTGTTCAATCCATGTATAATTCATCGGGTCAATCAGTGTTTTCAGAAAACAAGCAAAAATATCCTGGTGAACTGTTTATTCGAGAAACTAAAAAAAACGTATCCTCAGTTGAACTGTGAAGGAACACGAGTCACTTCTCACGTTACGTCTTGAACTATTCCCAAATGTGAATACACCGAATTAACGCTAACTGCGCTCTTGATCTAATCCTGTCCAGCGGCGTAGTCCATTGGGGTGCAGGAAGAGTGATTTGCACCCTCGTAGGGCGATATTTTTTACGGCCATTTCAAGATGGAGGGTATTTACCGTGAGAATCTGAGAACTATTCGTGTGTGCGTTATATTATAATTCAACATCTCCTCTCATCTGAAATTTAGGATTAGGGTTAGGATTAGGGTAAGGGTTAGGGTTAGGATTAGAGCTAGAATATCCTAACACCAATCCTAATCGCTCTTCGTTTGTAAACAAAATATTTTGAACACATCCCGAGTGCATTTATCCCTAAAGAGTTAAACAAATAGATATCTCGGAACACTTTAGTGTCACATTTTGTTGTGTTTTTGGAATTGTCTGGCAGGGCAGCCTCGTTTGTTCATAACAGTTTTCTTCTCCTTAACTGAAACAAAACGGGAAGGCATCTTGTTTTGTTCGGAGGTGAATGATGCAGGATATTTCAAGATAGAGTAACCGCGAAGAAGATTGCTCAAAAAACACTATTCACTTGCGAAGTGTGTGCTAACTGCCAATATCAGGAGTATATGTCAACTTTCCTTTTGAAAAAGTAGTTCTTAGGTATTTTCCAGCTGTGGTTTAACTTGTCATTTCATGTTTCGTCTTCTAGGTCTCTAGTACTTACGCCTTCTTGCCGCGCGAAGCTGTGTCTTATTTTCTCATGAGTTGCAACCATTGCAAACTTCGCATACAGAGATCCAACTCTATTTTGGTGAAGCATGGTATTCCTCCAGAGTATTTCGACAGCGATCAGGAGGTAAGTAGCTTGGGAATCTGCCACAATTATACTAAAAAGCTGTCTATTAATTTGTGTTCGTGAGGCCTTGGAGGGATCACTTTGCCAATGCCAAGCTCCTAGTGTACCGTGGGTAGATCCAGTCCTCCCACGGTGCAAACGGACAAAATTAAAGTATCTAATTATGCTCCTTTTTGCGCATCGAGTGGACTAGGACCAGTAAACTCTAAAAAGACTGGAACGATATCTCTGTACCAGGCCTCACGATTCAATGAAGCCGACACGGGGACAGCCATGTAGGTCAAAAACACGAGTGGGGAAAAGTTGTATCGAACCTTTACTTTTCATTGACAGTTAATTCTGACAAATATGCAGTCCTAACGACGTTGTCTTCCACTTTACTTAGGACAAAAAAGAAAACTGTCAAAAAATCCGAAATTTGGGTAAAGTTTTTCACAATAGGTTGCGTGTTTTATCGCGTAGGGGACTGGGATGACCTACAAATTGACCTACATGTCAGCCTTCGTGTTGGCTTCAAAATACAGTTTGCAGGGATCGCTCCAGTTGTTTTAGAGTTCAATGACAAGGACTAGGATTATCAAAGTGGCGTATTAAAAAGCACTGTTATTTTATAGATAATTACAAAGGTAACTCTCGATCAAATGATGAAAGATGATCTTTTTTACAGAGATGTAGACTAAATCACAAGGCAGGCAGGCAGGCAAACAGGCAGGCAGGCAGGCAAATAGGCACTTTTGGTTCTTTCAGTCGAAAACACACTGTTGCAAATTAATTTCAAATTAAACTAGAAACCGCATGGTTACTTGTACTGATTAATAAGGTAATTAAACCGTCTGCGGAGAAGACGATGGAAAGTACCCTCTGATGTTCACACGATGCCGGTACGAAATGAAACCGTAACAAAATCATTACGGTTAGGCCTTACGTTCACACGGTACCAGTATGAAAAAGCATGAAGCCGTAATGCTAACCGTAACGATTTGAAACCGTAATGTGAAACCGTAATGAAACTGTACCTCTACCGGTATCGTGTGAACAGGTTCGTACCTTGATATTTTGATATCGGTGCAGTTTCGTACCGGTATCGTGTGAACGGGGTCTAAGACTTTCAATTTATATGTTATTCTCTGGAAGGTTATGTTAAATTTTTGCTCATGCATATGCAAAGCTGATTTTCGTGAATTCTGTTTGTGATTTTGAAAGAAAGTGTGTCATTTTCCTATGTCTTCATGCATAAGTATTTAGAGTGTTAGAGGTTTTGAAAATGGTCTCGTAGATATGAAAGAACCATATTATTTAATATTTTATGAGTCACTAACATACGAATGATCAGTGTGATTCTGATAAGAATTCCATGTTTAGTTATTGTCATAGTTCATTGGATCTGTACTATTCGCTCTTGTGGAAGACACATTGTTACCTTCAATATCACAGTAATGAAAGGTTTTGTGAATGAATTATATGTTGTGATGGATATTTTCACAATTAAAAACGACCTTATTTTATTTAAGTTTAATCTTTATTCGTATATTGGAAACAAACGTTCAAATTTACAACAACGATATAAAAATTAATAAGTACAAATTGCGCTACTGCTTATTGGTATGTCTAAAAAAGGTATCTTTTCACCAAACACTGCTTGGAACGTTCAGACTTCATCACACGTGATATATGGGGGGTGTCCACGAGATCGTTGCGCCCTCAACCTTTTTCGTGGTAGTAATTCGCGCAAGGGATTACTGGAATTGGTTCTAATCCTATTCTAAAGTTTGCGGTCAAATTTGTCGAAGGTCACGTAGGTCGGCTAGAGCTGTACCTACAAGTCTGAAGATATAATCTAAACGGTCTAACCAAGACAACCTTTCATCAGTTATAACACGCATTAATAATTCATCGAGTAAAACAAGAATTAAAAGTTTAATGAGTTGTTGTAAATGTGATACAATGCACGTGTTGTAACCAGCTGTGATACAACTAGCGTTATTGATTTACATAAAATTTTCGTGCTATTTTCTTTCTTACAATCGTTGGGATCTGCACTATTTCTGATCGTGAATGTTCACATGAATTCGTACCATAAGTATTATACAATACTCGCGTCGTTGCTATTTTGGACGGACAGTCATTAAGCTTCGGCCCGTGTCTGTACATCCGATGCAACACCGCTGCTAGTCCTGTAAATAATGCTTAATAATGCCCCTAATGATTCTGTAATATCGACTCCTTTAATGGGTTGGCAAACAGTAAGAAAGAAAAACGGGAAGAGGCAGATGGATAAATCAGCAGACAGACAACACAAATGCACAGACAAACGAAAGGTTTGGCCAATCGACAGACTTGGAAAACAGGTAGGGTAGGGCGATAGAATTGCAGACAGGCTGCAATACTTGTCAGAAGGAAGGATATAAACATTTTGACTCCTCATGGTTTGACATAATTTCTGTAATTGTTTGAAACTATGTACTTGGGTGAAAGAAAAGGATGTTAACGCTACTCCAAGTGAAACGAACCCATACCTGACAAGCAGAGAAAAACTACTTGACCGAAGCTGGGATTCGAACCCACGACCTTCGGTGTACTAGTCCGACGCCCTACCAACTGAGCTACAAGGACAAGCTGGGAGCAGGCCGTGCTCGGAGCATAACAGACGTAGTTTATGCTGATATGGAGGAAACTATTTAGTTTCGAAATATCAAATATAAATACCATTATCCCACGGTCTGCTCTAGGCTTCGCCTTGTAGCTCAGTTGGTAGAGCGTCGGACCAATAAACCGAAGGTCGCGAGTTCGAATCTCAGCCGAGGTCAAGTAGAGTTTTCTCTACTTGCCCGCGGTATAGGTTTGTTTCACTTGGAGTAGCATTAATATCCTTATAATCTCTGTAATTTGAATAAGTTATGTATATCCATACGAAGTTAAACGTTAGTTGCATTTGTTCAAAAATCTGGTTACCAATACCTGGCCCTAAAACAAAGCCAGTGGTGAAGATTTTAGTTACATCGCCTCGTTGACACATCCATCATGTTTCCCCCCCCCGATTGTTTGCAGTCTATAATTTTGAAACGATTTCATATTTGCTCAAAAGTTCTTTCATGACCTGGGTTAAATTTGCGTACAACCTGTGACCTTCTGATGACCAGTGAGACACTCTAACCATTGTGCTACAAGGGCTGAGATGGTAAGGAAAGGTTACAGAAGTATACAACCGGTAACCTTCTGATGACCAGTGAGACACTCTAACCACTGAGCTATATGGACGATAATGTCACATATGTGATGAAATGACGCCGCGACGATGTTACATATGCGTACAACCTGTTACTTTCTGATGACTAGTAAGACGTTCTAACCAACGAGAGAGGTGATTGAGATGATGAACGAAGGTTACAGATGTGTACATCCTTTAACTTTCTGATGACCAACGAGACGCTCTAACCATTCAATTACGTGGACTGAGATAGTGAGTGAATGTGTGTATAGGACATACCTTTCTTATGCCTGCTGAGATGCTCTAACCATTCGTATTGAGATGAACCCGTACTTCTGTTGGCGAGTATAAGCTAACGATGTGCACAAGTAATGACCTCCAGGTGATAACAGGAAGAAGGAGAATATAGATCACAAAGATATGTAGTTGGTATCTCTCTGACGATGTTCTAACCATTGAGGTATTCGCATTGGTTCCAGATGGTCGTCGAACGTTAGACGTGCGCACAACTAGTTACGTACTAAAGGCTGATGGCGCTATGTATAGGTGAAATTATTGAGCTGCGGAGACTTAGGTGGAATGCAAGGGTACTTGTGTACACCTCTGGTAACTTACTTGCCACGTTAACTCTAACCATTTAGCTGCAGGCACGTAGGTGCCGTGGCATCCAAAGATACTGGTATGTTCATCTCGTATCTTATTGACGGTTTAACTGTAAGTCTAACTATTGAGTTACAGGGAAGTGAGTGGCGATTGAGGATGCTGGTGTGTACCAGCATGAATAAATAGATAGGTAGGATAGATAGGATAGGTAGGATAGGTTGGATAGGTTGGATAAGTAGAATAGGTAAGATAGATAGGATAGATAAATAGACAGACAGACAGACAGACAGACAGATAGATAGATAGATAGATAGATAGATAGATAGATAGATAGATAGGTAGGTAGGTAGGTAGATAGACAGACAGATAGATGAACAAATAGAAAGATAAGCACTTGTATTCCTCTCATGCAAACCTTTCAAGAGTTAAATTTAGGATTGTTGAAAAGGCGCTTTTTCGAATCATCATAAAACGACAGCAGTTTAACGGAATTTTGTGCAGTTGCTGATAGTATTATTTCATGACTTAATCGTCTAAATAAAATAAACTGCTCAATTCAGAAAGGTAAAAGAACCGTAAATATATTTTTTTTCGTCGAAAAAGTATTTCAGAAAACTTTGGTGTTTTTCGTGGCTTTCTGGGAAGTCGCTTTCCTGTAGTCGGAAGTCGGCGGTAGCTTCGACTTCCGCTTTAGCACGCTTCTGCCACGTGACTAAGTAACCGGTGACGTCAGGTACAACAAAGGGAAGAGGGAACGTTGAGAATCCGAGCCTTGTTGTCCTTCCGTGTTGATCCTAAACGAAGTATGTTGGCTAGTTCTTGCCGAGAACTCTGCCAATATCCGTTATTTACTTAGTATAATCACCGTGGACTACTCTTCTCTAAGCAAGAGAAAAGAAACGAACGATTTCGAGTGATTTGAACGAGATCAACCACTGAAGAACCAGGGTGCGGCCAAGTCTTCAAGATTCACCCCTCGTCAACAGGCAAACCAAACGGAATATTTGAATAGAAATGGCAGCAAATTCCACTGAATCGAGTCGGTCAAAAGGTAGAAAGACGGCAAAGGTAACTAAAGTGTTTATGTCGGTATCTTTTCCTCAATATATACGCGATTTAAGCGAGTTTCGTCAGCAGTGGTGGCGTGGCTCGTAATGTCTGGTTTCGACGTCCATTGTTTGGAAGGGACAGGTATTTTAGTACTTGTCTTTAGTGAGACTGCAGCCATAAATGGCTTACTAGTCGCCAGTTTTGTGGAGAATAAGATTTATTTTCTACTTATAGCTAGTGTGCGTACGAATTTGTTTATGCGTGTGAGAAATTTCCAGCGAGATGCAAATGTCTGGCAATGACAGTTCGCACCCCTAAGAGAAAGCGACAGGGGAACAATGTCATAGCGTTTTCCACGTTGTGTGACTTGAAGGATTGCTTAGCGAATATAGACCAGTAAAATATCGAATTGACAAGGTTTATAAGTTTAAGAATTAGTTTCTGGCATATTCTCGTCGAAGCTTTGACATGTTAGTGGCTATGATTTCTCCAATACGAAGATACTCATAACAGTGGGAAATTTCTGTTGGCTCAGTCGGTCGACATTGGAGACTTTATCAAATTACCATACGAAATATGCTTGGTTCCTCGTAGAAACCGGGGTTGTAAAAGGCGAAATGTGCCCCCGAAGAAGCTCTACACGTTTTAGTTTGTGAAATAGGGCAAGCTAAGGTTTTAATTTTCGTTTCTTTCTCGTTTCTCTAACCTTTTCATCGGTAATGGCGTCACCGATCCTCGTGGTGTGGCGTCTTGTCGGTCCTTTCAGGAGGATACTGGATATTGTTTGGTATTCTTTGATGGGTTCTCCAACCGAGCTTTTGAAGGGAACTTGTTGAAATCTATTAATCGATTTTAAGGCTTCCATTGCTGTTGTAGCTTCGTACAAAGATTTCTTGTGAAACTGGACAGTTGCTTCGTTTACAGTGACGTTAATTACAAAGAGTGGGATATTCACCCCAACAGTTTGCTTGGCGTTGAACTTTCTCTGGGTCGTTCTCGTTTGTCTCCGGATTAAGCTTCGTTGTTTGTGGCTGTTCTGGTTGTTTATTCGGAAGATTAAGCTTTCCTTTGACCATGCTAAAGCTTTATGAGCAGAAGACGCCTAAAGTGAACCTTGTCCCATTAACTGGAGTTGCCATATTGAGGCTAAAGTAAGGGAAATTCCTCTCTTTTGGGAAAATTTTTTTAACAGAACTGACGAAATTAAGGTCGCGTGTATAACAACATGATTATACTGTAGTCTCAGGTGTTGATCCAAGCAACTAAATGTTGAAATGTTAAATGTTGAACTGAACTGTTTGGAACTATGAACTGTTTAGCAAAATACAGTTTCAAAACATCCTTCAGAAAAGAACTTTAAGTACACAACAGCTGCATATTCAAAATAGTGTTTAGGCTGGCTCCATCAAATGGTGAGAATACCCAAAATTTCCAAGAACAAACACCTGTGTCAATCATGCAGTTGATGAAAGTGGAAATGTATTTGCATGTGAAAAGGTGCTTTCTCCTATACTGGCCTGGCCGACTACAGTAAATTATGTAATTATAACTGAAGTATATCAAAAACAGTCATGCCAAATTTTTATATAAATGTCTTGGTTTTTATTGGCTTTTGAATGAATCCAATTTGTTTTGCCAATGCTTCAATATTTGTTTTTGGTTTCAAACTTAAAAAATTACCAGTATCTTCTAGTTTTTAATTGTGAGCAGGTGCAAATCTGAGTCTTTCTGCAGTTTGATTGGTTTAAGCATGGAGCAGTTTATTGCCGTATTTAACCATGGTCAATAGAATTCCAACCAACAGTTTTATACTCCTAGCATTAGCTTTTGTGCCTTGTGCTTTTTTTCACTAATAGCATTAGTTTTTAACAATGTGCTTTAACTTGTTTTTGGGGTTTTTTTGATAGTTTTTCATTAAAGTTCAACATATTTGAATTATATTTTACCAAAATTAATAATAATGAAAAATGAATAGAAATTCTTTCCTCTTCTTGTTTCCTTCATTTATTTATGAAATGGTGTAAAATTTAACTTGACTTCAGCAGTCATTGTGTTATGGAAACATTGGATAAAAAAGCATAAAGTAACGTCGTTACCAAAAATGAATTGCAGATTTTGGGACATTTGTGAAGACCTTTGGAAAATATTTCCTATGCAAACAATCAAGTTAGCAAAAAATTTACAAGTATCTGACAAATTTTCTTTCATGAACTGTTGCCCTGGAAATTGTTTTGTGTTACTAGAAACCCAGCTTGGTCACCAGTAGTAAACTAAGAATTGTTATTGTAGGGGTTTAGTTCCTAATAATGTCAAAAACAACATTGACATAGTATAAAAATGTTGGTGCTAATGTGAAAATTTAACAGAGTAATAACAGGGAGTTCATTTCCCTTTGAAGCATAAAGTCAGTAAATAATTTTTGGAAGTCATCTCAGTTTATCTTAAACAGTTTTAGGAGGGAACAAAAAGACCACCTAATTATCATACCTTGCAAGTTTTTATGTTTTGTTCTGATATTTTTTGAAATGAATCCTACCAATAACATGTTGAGCTCTATTATAAGGAAATGGTTCCTGTTTGGCAGAGCACAAAGTACGGTCATAAGACTTGCCAGACATGTTGACTAGCAACATTAATTGCTGGTTAATCTTACAACATATATCTGAGCTCGGCATATTGATATAAAGTATAATGTTCTAATGTTTCATTGCATCTCACTATGTCACTAGCAAATGAATAAATAATGAGTTGGTTACAGGTCTATATAAGGTTACTAGTACTGATTACAGTTGATCAAATTTATCTGGAGATGTCAAAATGAGGTTATTCAAGAAGGCTTTTTGGTATGTCAAATTACTGGTGACACATCTGCTAACTTGCTCAACATTGTAACTTCAATGGAGTCTTGCCATGACATGATATAATGTGGGTCTGCCATAATGAACCGTGTTGTAGATGAAGCATGTTATTATGAGGTATCGTATTACCAGAAGGTCTCTTCTCACTCATAATTCTGGACAAAGCACTGATGATCCAAATGTTTCAAATAAAATTGACATGGATTCTGGCAAGTTGTACTTTGAATGCTCAGTTATTATTCTTAACTAACTGTAAAATTACTTTGTAAACTATCAGATTTAGCACATGGAACATAACAATTTTAACATTTGTTTGGTGATAACTAGATATTTTAAATAAAACAGACATATTCTTCTTAAACATAAAACTAAGTTCTGAAGAATAAAGAAGTCAGTAACTTTGGATTGTTTGCAAGCTTTCTCTAATTCACATCTCATCTGATGCAACAAAATTTTGAGAATCAAGGTGAAAAACAGTTGTGGTAGCTGAGTTCTTATATGATTCAGCACACTTCAGACTTGTTGCTTTACAATGCAGTACAAACTTCATTGATAATGATGGTTCAGGTTCCACATTGATTTAGTTCCTCTTTTGTACTAGTTCTATGCTTGTGATGATGTAGCCTTTGGTCAGTTGGGATGTTTCTTTGTTATTGCTGTTTTTGCACTGTAAATTTGAATCTTATGCCAACTATGATTTATTTAGTTCTTGGCCTGTCCAACTTAGCCTGGTTGTTTGTGTTGAATCCTTCATTGGCAGTATTAAGTGCTCACATTTTCATTCAGTTTAGTCAATTTCTTTGAAGTCAGTTCTTTCTGGAATTATCACACATGTAAATGCAATGCCTTGCATTCATTTTCTGGGGGTAATTTGGAAGAGTTCATTGGCTTGCCATTCATTGGCTT
>JASJOG010000595.1:0-97185 GCA_030142905.1 Heliopora coerulea | reverse complement strand
GAAACAGACAGCGAAATGTGACTTGGTACAACCCACCATTTAGCAAGAATATTAGAACGAAAATCGCACATGACTTTTTACAACTCATAGACAAGCACTTCCCGGCCTCAAACAGACTTAGCACATTATTCAATAGAATGAACGGAATGAAGATTTAACGGAATGAAGATTTGCTGCCCCGTACATTTCATTGCCCAGTGTCAATTATCTGGCTACGCCGTTACCAAAACCTCTGATGACTTTCAGCCAATGAAAGCACGCATTTTGTTGATATTGATCAGAATTAAAGAACCTGATGGTAGCCGAGTGTTTTTAGACCCGAAAGTCACTTATCGTGTGTTTTTTGAACTGGTTCAAAAAGGAACCATTTTAAAGTTCATTCAAACGTTTGAAAATTGTCTGGACAGCAGTAACCCAACGAGAAATTTTTCAAATACAAGAAAGCTTGTCCTTATCACATTAGAAAAGATGTCTCGCATAAGATTTTCTTAGGTGTTCTGTCGTGAATCATTAACGATTTTTAAAGATATATACAATAACAAATCTGTTGGATTTTTTTAGAAAGTCATTGGTGATCACAAAAAGACTCAGGTGAGTGGTTTTCCTGGAAATGTTGTTTGGAAGATGTGTGATGAACGGCTAAATCAGTGAGTGTGCATGCTGTCAACATAGTAAACTCAGAAAGGTTTTCAAAGTCGAAAGTTTGAGGACATGAGTAATCCTATCAGTACCAAAGTACTACATTCTCAAACCTCACACTTAGGGCAATTTGTTCGTAGCCTGAAAAAAATGGCGGTATGTTAAAAATAGTAGCCATTTCGAAACGATTGCTGCTTTGACTATTCCACAGTAACTGGATTGTTTACTTCATTTAATGATTCACCCAAAAACGAAGCCGTGAATGGTCGACATGGTAGACCTCTTTGGCGTTTTATGGCCACTGTCTGACGTTCAAGATGACAGCATGCATGGGCAGGGGGGTAGGAACCGGGTTGGGCATTAGAGTAATGTATCCCTCGACGTTTTCAAGAGTGAGCTTTTTTTGTTGGTACGTACCTGAAGACCCGTATCTCCTAACTTAATCTAGCTTTTTACCTTCCTGTGCGTGGACCAATCAGACCCAATGTGCGTCATTTTTAGTTTTACTTTTTGATTGGCAGTTAGCCTTGCAGGTGTGAAATTCAATGAACAGCCCTGATAAAGGCTGGCTGAAATGAACTTTATGTTGCTCGCGTTTTAACTTGACCCATGCCTCTCAGTCAGCTTTTTCGGGAAAAAAATATCACAAAAAAATCACCCCAAAAAGAGATTAAGTTTATCTTCATAATTCAAACTCCACAACGAAACAGTCAGAATACTCTATATATTCATTATGATCTCAGCCCAAGAAGGAAGCGTAGACCATCCAAGTTTTGGCAGTGCCATTGGTTCAAGCTTTTATAAACTTTCCGTCATCTTGTCCGGGCCTCCGTACAAATGGCCTTGTAGAAAAGATATGGTAAACCAGCAGCTTTGAAAGAATTTCGATTTTGCTGGTATGTCGATATGATACATTAAGCCATGCCATATTCCAACTCAATCTAACGTCATCGGCCTACACTACTTATATATCAGTGCTCATCGTGCTGTGATTAGAGATCACTACAATTTTCTGTATAACTTCACGGAACATCTCGCCAGCGATCATCAGGTTACGGGTTCAATTTCTGTAATTACTTCTAAGAAAATTTTCCTGAATTCACGAGGACATCTCTTACACGCGGCACTCATATCAACAGCGAGTTAACACTTTCTCCTTAGTACATTAGAGGCTTCGTAATTTGTGCATGACCAGGATATTTATTGTGCGAATCAATCTTTGTTGTATTAAGTCTTCGCGTGTGAGTAGAAAGTTCGGTGATGCAAAGTTCTTATAGCCTGAGAGTGCTATGTCTTTCAATTTGGTTTTGAAGAAATCCACCCCAAGTCCGTTTCGGATCAAGAGAACTCCAGAAGAATTGAAAAGCATCAAAAGATCCATGAGAAGATGTTACTTCGCCTCTGCTTTTCCACCCAACGACAAACCAAAATCCTGGCGACATCATCTTTAATTTCTCGAGCCGAACTCTCACTTCCGAAGAAAAGCACATTTTAGTTAAAGGATTAAATTTCTCTCTACCTTCGAACAAGCTAGACTATTGGGACATTCCTCTACTATTTGAACTACTTCATCGTCAGTTGAAAAGAGAGACTGTGTCAAAACTCTGGTTATGACGAAGATTTCTTCAGAACCAAATTGAAAGGCATTGCATTCTCAGGCTATCAGAACTTTTAATTTTGAGACACGTTCTCTGACTAAAATTTATTAAATATACGAGCTTTCGACTACCTAACTGTAGTCTTCGACAGGCAAGAGTGACATGAATTAATGACTTGTAGATATTTATAGGTGCGTGTTGAATTGAGGAACTATGTGGCAGGAAGCAATTAGCGAATACAATGCTTGTTGACAATTACAGCGTATTGTCTGGGAAGCGGTTTGGAGTTATTGTCAGAATTCGCTATTAAAGCTGTATGCCAAGATTCTAATGTTTTTCGTGTTCGGTAGTTACCACTATCAATTACTCTACTATTAGCGAAGTCGATATTATGATTATTTTCCCATGCATGGTTAGCTATGTTTGAACCTTTTTTTATAGTTTTTAACATTCCGGATATGTTCCTTTTTTCGTGTTTCAAATGATCTTTCTGTTTCACCAACGTATGACCACGAGCAATCCAAACAAGGTATATTGTAGACAACATTGGTTCGTCGTTCGGGTGGAACTTGGTATTTGGGAGAAGGAAAAGTTTGTTGTAGCGTTCGTAGTGGTTTAGTAGTGACTCTAATGTTATGTTTTTGTAGTATACGTCTGAGAGCGTCAGTTATCCCACTCACATACGGTAAAGTAACGTAGCCGGTTGGTTTGTCATTTTCAGTCACACATTTGAAAAATTGTCTTACCAGTTCTTCAGGTGATGGTACGGGTTTGTTAGTTGTCAAGTCTTTGAAGGTTTGTTTCAGAACTCTCTCTGGGTATCCGTTGTTTTGTAAGGCTGTCGTTACATGGTTGAGTTCGTTCTGTTTGCTATCGTATGCGCTTGGTAGTGTTTGTGCTCTGTGTATAAGAGTTCTGGCTGTGCTAATTTTGTGGTTAATGTCATGGTGTGAGTTGAAGTCAAGGTATCTGTCTGTATGTGTGGGTTTCCTGTATACGTCAATTTTGAGGTCGTTACCTTGTCGTGTTATAAGGGTATCTAGAAAAGCGATATTGTTGTCCTGTTCGAGTTCCATAGTAAAAGTAATGAAAGGGTCAATGTTGTTTAAAGAATCATAGAAAGTGAGAATAGCCGTCTTTTTAATAATACAAAAACTGTCGTCAACAAAACGTTTCCATGTTTTTGGTTTCGTAGGAGTCGCTTGAATGGCCATATTTTCAATTGCTTCCATACAAAGGTTAGCGATGACTGGGCTAACAGGGCTACCCATGGCACATCCGTGTATTTGTTTGTAAGTGTCGTTGTCATAAATAAAATAATTGTTAGAAAGTGTAAAATCTAAAAGTGAAATAATATCGTCAATAGTAAGGTTAGTACGAGAGCTTAAGGTCTTGTCCTGTTCGAGTTTTGTCCGTATGTATTGGCAGGCTTTTTTGACGGGGATAGCTGTAAACAGAGAGACGACATCAAAAGAAACCATAACTTCATCATCTTCAATCTTGATTTTGGTCATCTCACTTGCGAACTCAGAAGAGTTTCTGACAGAACAACCATTCTTGTTTTGGATGGGTGAAAGTATGGTTGTAAGAAATTTTGAGATGTTGTAGAGAGAGGAACCAATGCAATTGATAATGGGTCGCAGCGGGTAGCCTTCTTTGTGGTGTTTTACTGAGCCACGTATAGTTGGTGGTAAGCCGTCTGTCGAGCGTAATCGTTTGTAGGTTTTTTCATCAATTTTCCCTTTGTTCTTTAAAGTTAGGAGTCTAGCATTCAGTTCTCGTTCAATACGGCCAAATGGCTTTTTTTCTTTCACTTTGTCGTATGTGGCTTCATCTGAGAGAAGTGCTTTCATCTTATCATCGTAATCAGAACGGTTCATTACAACGAAACAATTACCTTTGTCAGCTTTCGTTATTATTATCGTTCTGTCTTTCTTTAGGAGAGATAAGGCTTTCTTCTCGTCATTGCTGATGTTGTTGGCAGGGAGCTGGGCTTTCTCAAGGATATTCGCGGTAGCATTACGGACGTGCTCTTTCGATTCATCAGTTAGGTCTTCAATGCCGGCTTCAATGTTGGCAACGATATCTTTGTATGGTATTTTTGAAGGGGCAGGAGCAAACTTCGGACCTTTTTGTAGAACTTGGGTCTCGGTCTTCGTAAGTGGTCTTGAAGAGATGTTGAAAACCCATTTCGTTTTGTCGACTTTATCTGAGAGGCAGTATTCATTCCGTAGGTTGTTGAGTTTCTTCGTATGTCTTTCATTGATATTGTTATGGACGGATAAGGCTCGTCTATCAAGGAACTGGGAGAAGGACTGAAATGTGTCAGCCTGGAGGAGTGAAGCCAAATTGTTTTTGCTTTCTTTGACAGATAGTTTCAAGTTCTTTATTTGATCGTGACAAATCGCTATTCTTGCTTTCATGCAGTGCTTGCTAGCTCTTTCCATAATCCGCTTGAAGATAGGATGTTTACTGGGAGCTTTAAAGCGTAGAGACTTCGGTAGCCAACAGTTCGTAATAGCTTGATGTGTAAAGTGAAGATGGCGATGATGAGCTTCTAGTTTATACGTGGATTTTTCTAGACGTCTTGCAAGTTTAAGGGCTGTCTGCCCAGCCTCACGGCGAATACGAGAAAATATATTGTCTACAATATACCTTGTTTGGATTGCTCGTGGTCATACGTTGGTGAAACAGGAAGATCATTTGAAACACGAAAAAAGGAACATATCCGGAATGTTAAAAACTATAAAAAAAGGTTCAAACATAGCTAACCATGCATGGGAAAATAATCATAATATCGACTTCGCTAATAGTAGAGTAATTGATAGTGGTAACTACCGAACACGAAAAACATTAGAATCTTGGCATACAGCTTTAATAGCGAATTCTGACAATAACTCCAAACCGCTTCCCAGACAATACGCTGTCCTTGTCAACAAGCATTGTATTCGCTAATTGCTTCCTGCCACATAGTTCCTCAATTCAACACGCACCTATAAATATCTACAAGTCATTAATTCATGTCACTCTTGCCTGTCGAAGACTACAGTTAGGTAGTCGAAAGCTCGTATATTTAATAAATTTTAGTCAGAGAACGTGTCTCAAAATTAATTATGTCTCAACCTGGCTGCGCAATCTCCATATTTTATCAGAACTTTGTTGCATTAAACTTTACAGCTCCAAGTAGCTCAGATACGACAGCGTCAGAAACAAAAAACAACCTCAACAACAACAGCAACGACTCGCTTGCTGTCAGGACATTTGCCAAGCGACGAAGTGTACTAAAACGACATTCTTCGCTGAAGTTGAATAGATGCCGATTGCCATCAGTTATGACGTTTCGCCCTTCATTGTCGGGGGTGGGCAAAATTATTGATTCACTCTGGCCTATTTTGCATGCCTCGGAGGGCATGAGAAGTATTTTTGAAGAAAAGCCGACGATAGTATACCGGAGACCAAAGAATTTAAAGGATAATTTAGTGAGGTCTAAACTGAATGGAGAAAGTAATGGGGATAAGGGTATGCGAAAGTGTGGTAAATCAGGCTGCCAAGTTTGCAATTTTGTGGAGGAAGGTTCTACATTTTGTAGAAATGGTCGTATATTTTATATTATTTGTTTGATTGCGATTCAGCAGGGGTGATTTAGCTTATAATATGTAAAAAGTGTTCGAAGATTTATGTGGGCAGTACAATAACATCTTTCAGGAGGAGGTTTAATAACAATAAAAGTAGTGTTAAAAGGTATGGTAATGGCCAAAGGGGTATACCAGGAGAACGTTTGTATGCCCATTTTTATAAGGGGGGTCATTATGGAATTAAAGATATGCTAGTAAAAATTGTTGATAGGACGGATGTATCAGACCCAACTAAAAGGGAAGGTTTTTGGGCATATGAATTGGATTCTTTTGTACCTAAAAGTTTGAACCTTAGGGATTTCTTTTGAGTATTGTATTTTTTAACGGATTTTTTAATTATTAAGTAATGCTATGTATATAAGGAGCATCTTCTATCTTGTAATTCTTATTCTTGACAAAGGGGCAGCGCCCCGAAACGTTAAAATAAAGTTTTGTAGGGTTTTTAAAAGTTTTATCTTGTCAGCTATAAATGGTTTTAAAATTTAGGACAAGGAGGTTTTTGATAAGTTATATATACACATACATACACATATATAGCAATATTCAGGGGGATGAAATTGTAGTGGTACTAATGGCCTTTGTGATATCGTATTTCTTTCATATTTATAAATTTTATCCTCATGAAATCAAGATTCCCCCCTTCATTTCATTGCTCGTTGGGAATTGTCTCCCTCGCTACGCCATTCCCAAAAACCCTCACAGAAGAGAGCCGCTGTTGAATCTGCGGTATATCTTGCACTCTTCCTTAAAAGACAGATGTAGTTCACTTTACTAACTACAGCATGACACATTAAGTTGCTGGTATTTAACAATTATTCGCATCAGGCTCAGCGAATATTGTTGAATAATCCCCGAGACGAAGTCGGAAGGATTATTCACTAATATTCACTGAGCCTGAGGCGAATAACTGTTGTAGTATAATTACACAGGTGATTATTTCAGAGAAAGTAGTGAATTAGCAATTTTAAAATCTCCTCGGTAACATTTACAAAAGTAGTCGCCTTTCTGAGCCTTCACTGTAATTTTCTAGCCAATCACTACAAGGATCATTAAGGATCACTACAATTTTCTGTGTAGCTTCATGAAACATCTCCCCAACGATCAGCTGGTTATGGGTTAAATTTTTCGTAATTGCTTCTGAGGAAATTTTCCTGAATGTACGAGCGTGAAACCTATCGCACTCGGCACTCAAATCAACAACCAGCTAACACTTTCTCCTTAGTTCATTAGTGGCTTGGTAATTACTACATGACCAGGATATTTATTGTGCGAATCAATCTTTGTTGCATTAAACGTTACAGCTCCAAGTAGCTCAGATACGGCAGCGTCAGAAACAGCGACTGCAACAACTCCAACAACTCCAACAACAAGAGCAGCAGTAACCGGAACAAAAACACCCATCTTCTGCCAGTATCTAATGATGATGTTCTTAGTTCTCTTACCGATCATGTTACGCTGACCAGGGCTTTAACTCATGGACATTTTACCCGGAATTTTAACAATTTATCTTTGTATATATGTAGGACTGAGCGTTTTAAAAACAGTTTTTTTCCAAGTTCGATAGTGAAATTTAATAGGTCCTTATCTAATCAATGAAAGAACCTACTGTGTTAAATGTGTATTTTAATATAGTAGTTTTTTTTAAAGTAATTTCTAACATATCTTTTTACATTTATTGCTGTAAACACATTGTAATACATTTTTATGCGATAGTGTGTAATTAAACGACCAATCAATTAATCAATCAATCAATCTCCAACACCCAGACTTCTAAAAAACCTCAAGGATCGGAATATTCGGCCACAATGGCGCAGGTACAGTCAAATGTTTCTAGAGATTGAGGCAAGGTGTGGCAAAACAAGGCAGGTTACGACCAAAATAAAAACTTGGTATAGTTTCTTTATATAGTTCTATAACATTGAACCTTCGTGTCTAATATGTACCACCCCTTTTTAATGATTTTTTCATTTCATTACTTATTTTCGTTGGCTGCATCGTTGCTGCAACAGACCAGTCTCGCTACATTGTCTACTTCATCGTCTGCTTCATCGTCTACTTAATGGTCTGTTTCATCGTCTGCTTCATCGTCTGCTTCATCGTCTACTTAATGGTCTGTTTCATAGTCTGCTTCATCGTCTGCTTCATCACCTGCTTCATCGTCTACTTCTACGTCCACACGGCTAACCCTGGAAATCTTCCAGCCGCTTCGACATTGAATCATCCTCGAATCGTGAGTAAAATGGATTCAATGTCTCGAAATAAATTTGAGCAATGTTGCTGTCTTTGAGTATTGACGAGAAGCACCTCAGGCTAAGGATTGTTAGCTTGAACAATAAAAGGTGCTTAAGATAAGCGTTTCAGGGTAATAGAGTGCTGTAGTTTTTTAATATAGGTTAAAATTTATTTTACGTTGCCCACCTACTCATCGTCGGTTGCAAGAACTGTGCTTGGTGTAGCGCGAATATTTCTCATGTATAGCTTTTAACATCTTATAAAAATTAAATAGATTATATGATAGAATCAAGTCCATTATACTGCTTTTATATTATATTATACTGCCACTTGTCCGTCGGCCGTTACCGGAGTAATATATCGATGATCTCAATTTACACGTATCGTTTTGGTGATCGCTTTAGGTTTTCATTTCCACACAGCATCCTTAAAACACTATGTCCATCAAAGAGGCCCCACAATGCTAAGAGTGCCCCAGGCCCCTCCACAAGACTTAATCTGGCACTGATCAACCGTCGTAGCAGACACCAATGGTTTGTGCTTAGTTGGCTCAACTAAAGGGCTTAGAATCCACTTGGTCAAGGACAAATGAATGCAGTACCGCTGACCACGGCACAATGACCACAGCTAGCCCAACTTTTCTCGGCCGGCACTCGAACGTAACCACTGAAACCAGGTAACCGTGAGGAGATTGGGACTGGAAAACTAAGTATTTTATTTACCTGATATCTTCTCACCTAAGATTGAGCAAAAATCCTGAAATGTCAATAATCCTAAGACTCAGAATTATTCGGAATGTTATGGTTAGGGTTAAGATTAAGAATGGGATTAGGATTAGGATTAAGGATAAGGTTAGGATCCTAATCGTAATCCCAATCCTAACTTTAATCCTTACCCTAATCATAATTCTAATGGGGTAGCCCTGATTACATTTTAACCTAAACCCCAATGATTTTTTCCAAATCGTTATAAGGTAAATAAACTAGTTAATTTTGCAGTCCCAGTCTCCACACGGTTACCTGGTCTCAGTGGTTACATTCTAGAGCCGACCTACTTTCTCAAGTGCCGCTCTCCCAAGGAGCTGTGGGACAAACTCAGATGGACTCAACTTAACTCTCACAAAGCACTGTAGTGAATGATATAAGTTTATTTGATTTGCTAAAATGAGCTTCAAGCTCGGAATAACATAGTATCATAAATGTTAACCATCAATTATCCCCTTCTAGTTCTTATAATTTAATTTATTAGCAAATTAATTATAGCAATGAAATTGTAGTACATTTTTGGGTTAAATTAATGCACAAAATTATGCCCAGTGAGACTGACTTCTTAGCTGATCTGACTCGAACTATTATTCAATTCTACATTTGTTGTGGAATAACAGAACAACTATTTACAGAGCAACAGAATAGTTGTTGAAAAAATAAATTAATTAGTGAAAGAATGGCTATCAATTGAAATAATAAAGTTTGTCAGTAGGATTTCGTCTTTAGGTTTTAATTAAACTGCTACTCGGCATATTTCCAGTATAAAAGAAATTTTGTACAAAGTACAGTTCTTAGAAATCCTAGATACAGTCAACATACAAATTACTATTAAATAGCTGTTGTACTCCTGGATCTGGACTACGACCATTGAGCTATTTTTTATATTATATATTTCCTCTGGTATCCAGACGGACGCACCTAGCCGCTGACCTTTGCAGTCGGCTAAACAACAAATATGAATTTTCCACGGTAAATTTAAATGCAGTCGTAACCACAGTCAAACGTGTAATGGCTGTTGTCGACGAGGATATGATTCGATTCACAAAAGATAAAGAAACTCTACAACCAATCCTAACCCTAACCTTAGCTAAATACATGTTGTTATAAAATTTTTAATAAACCCATTTTTCCTTGCGTTGTCTCGCCGGTACCTCGAAACGTTAACAAGTAAGTTTTCAACAAAGTTCCTGCTGTGGTTGTATCATTGCATTGAATGGTGCTTGAGGCTGGTTTATGTCCTATATATATATATATGTAGATACATACATACATGCACATATACATGTATATATATGCTGCAAATTGCAAAAATTGTGGCACAAAACATATGAACATATCAAGACCATTGTATCTTCATTTTATTCTCACTTCAGTGGTCAGTGAAGATATGCAGTGTGTTTTATGGTCCATTCGTTGGCCAGTCTAATGTATTAAGGTTGATTAAAGTATTCATAGTCACAGATTTACCTGTACACGTTTTTTTTACAATAGTTTTGCCAAAATTTATGCAAATCGCTGTATATATATATATATATATATATATATATATATACAGTATATATAAGTATATGTATATGTATGTATATATATATAAGTTGTATATCCTTTTTTAATAAAGTTTTTATGATGATTATATATATATATATATATAAATCCTCAATGAAACTTCGTTAAAAGATTTATTGGTTAGGGCAAAAGTTAGACCACTTAAAGAAGAAAGAAAAGGAATGTTTGGTTGTAGAAAGGTCAAGTGTAAGATTTGTGATTTTTTAAAGACGGGTGATCAGTTTATTGGGAATGTAGAAAAACGGCCTTTTTCAATCAATCATTATTTTAATTGTGATTCTCAGGGGGTAGTTTATTTAATGACGTGCAAGAGGTGTGTTAAACAATATTTACGAAGTGAAATAACAGCATTTAGGGGCCGTTCATACTAGCGTGTTAGATCGATCTGAGACCGATCTAAGTCAAAATCGATCTGAACGTGAACGCTTGAATGCGAAATGAGATCGATCCAAACGAGTGTGAACGCCTTCACGAAGCGAACAGAGATTGACCCCAGATCGGTCTCAGATGGATTCAAGTTAGATCATGAAAGTTCTTTAACACGTTATGGAAAGGGACAAAGGGGTATCTGCGGAGAACAGATTCGCATTTTTATGAGGAAGTACATGTGGGTTTGGAGGATTTGTATGTAGAAAATAACTGGTGTAACGGATGCAATAGATCCAACAGCAAGAGAGGGATATTGGATTCAAAATTTAAAATGTTATGCACCATTGGGCTTGAACGTGATGGAGATCTAAAGCTATTATGTAAATAGGGTTCGTTCGGAAAGCTATTTAATAATTAGAAATTTTAGAAGAGCTGACAAAGAGGGAAGGTTCCCGAAATGTATTTTAATAAATGTTGATTTTGAAGATTATAAGTACATAAATAATCTTCAGGTGTCCGCTCGTCATTAAGTTAGTATTCACAAATATCTTCAAAAAACTTGATTAAAGAAAAAAAGAAATCTATGTTTTGAGGTCTAGCCCCTTCGTCAGAGTTTCTGACGAAAGGGCTAGAGTCCGAAACGTAAATTTTTCCCAATTAGTCTAGAATGTTAAATAACCTTCACACTTCGAATAAAGTCATTCATTCAGCCATCCTACTGGACATTGATCGAATAAAGCATAGGTCCCAAGTGACCCGCATCTGGACATCCAAACCCGCCGACCCGCCAGTAGGCATAAAAACCCGCATTGGCATTGATTTGCTGTATTTCTGTGTTCCGTGTTGTGAAATCATTTTTAAATGTGTTTTGGAACACAAATGTAAGGTACGATTTGACAGTGGGACTTGCAACACCGTTAAACGCATTCTGTGACATCCCAGACATGTTTACAATTCATTTCTTTGTAAATATAATCATTGATATCGCGCACACAGACTGCTTGAAATCATATTGGTGACTCGTCCCCAATCGCTTGCAAGAAACTCGGGCGCATGCGACCGCGGAGATTCATGGGGACTTTGAACAGTGCGAGTTTCGCAATTTGCAAAATACTTCTGTAAGTTAGGCAATGATAATAACACGCAGACTGTCCAACCTGAGGAGCTCGCGAAATCGAGATTTTACGAGGGGGGTTCTGGGAGCATGCTCCCACATTCTTGATGTCTCCAAACACGATTTCTAACTATCCCAGATGACAATTTCTGCCAAAAATGTTTCGTTAATTGATCCTAGTTTACCCTCGTTTTTTATAAAAAATGCTACTGTACTGAAATGATATTGTAATGAGAGACATATTCATCGAGAAGAAGTTTGCGAAATCGGATATTCCTGACTTATTTAAAGGCCACCTGTCTAATTTATGTCCTGTACATTTCATCCGTCTGTTTACCACTGGCGCCATTGTTTTGATTGAGTCTTCGAAAGATATCTATACTATTAGAATTTGACGAAAATATCTTTCTAGGCTTCTTGTTACTTGAAGCAAATGTCAAAATCGGGATTTTTCCTATCCCGACGGCATATTGGTCGGGATTCGGGATTTTCAAGCAAAATCGGGACAATCCCGACGAAATCGGGATGGTTGGACAGTCTGTATACGTCAAACCCAGAGAAAAAATCAGTTGAATCTGTTGCAACTGAGATGTGTGGTGTGGCATATCAGTGTAGATGTACAGATTAAGATTAAATTTCCAAAAAGTACAAATTGAAGTGTAGGAGTGCATTTTTGAGTCTAAGTGAGTGGATAACTGGGTCAAAGAAAATCATTTAATTTTGCTTCAAAATAGTCTCAAAATGTAGGAAATGGCTTTTCAGAGAGCCTAATTTTGAAAATTTTCCGGGGGAGCATGCCCCCGGGCCCCCTAGAGCCTCGCGCCGAAGGCGCGAGTTACCTTCTGGTGACCAACATCAAGCCCATCCAAACTTGAGACCTATGAATCTGCATATGGTAGGGTGGTGTACAGCGTGCTGAAATCAAATGTAGAAATGTTCTTGGCCTTCTTGTTGCTGTTAATCGTATCCAATTTTTTAATTATAGGATCTGAATTTTGAGCTACCCAAAATTTTCTATACCTGTTGTAGAACTTACTATTCTCGTGAAAATTTTCCATTTGACTTTGTATCAATTTAAACACCTTAGATACTGTTTTGCTTAAAAGTTTTGTACTACATTTTCTGGATGCAACTATAAACCTAGCTCCAATAGGAGTTTGTGCAATTTTGGAATCCAGTGCATTAAAGGCAGACAGTTTTCATTTTCAATTAATTCCAAACGGAAATTCCTACAAATTTGAACATTGTTTTCAAGTATTTCTTTAATGTCTTTGTTTGCCAAACAGTAAGTATCCGAATTGCCCCCAGGAATTCATATTTCTGAAAGAATTCGATACACGTAATAGGATTTACAAACAAAAGCTACATTATTACTAGCTTTATCAATTGGCACAATGACACATTTTCGGTGTAAACTTGAAAGATATGACTGTACCTTCAGATCAACACAACCTTGTACTTATTCACTCTAACAATGTTGTGTGATATGTAGCAAAATGTTAGTATCAAATAATCTTCAAATATTAAGACTTCATTATCATTTTAATTAAAGCCATTTGCTGGGCATTTATATATTGTCCTTTTATTATTAATTTTCTAGGAACAATAGAAATAGAATGCTGTGTGGCTCTAAGGAAAAGTTTTTGTAGGGAGATTCTATCTGCTATCACACAAATCCACAACCCAAACACTTTTAACCTAATGAAAAAACATGACACAAAAATGGATATGAAATGAGATAATTCATTTAAGATTAAAGTCATTTAAGGTGGAATGGTACCCAAAATTTTTGAAATTTGGAGAAAATTTTTATTGCTTTTTTGGTAGTATAAATTAGTTGTGTTTCTTATGTTAAAAAGTTTTTTAAAATATCTCAAAATTTATATGAGTTTTTTTGCATAATTTCGAAGTGCTCCAGTTCGTTGCTAGGGGCAACCATTTTGTTTACAAGCCTTTTTTTGCCAAAAAATAGGAAGAAAAACCGTTAATTTACATGCGCAAGAAGACCTTGTGCCCTCACCCCATTGTACTTAGCTTACATGACATTTTCACCCAACCGCTGGTCATTGCGAACGGAATAAAAAGTTTTCAGAACTTGTGAATAAGTGCTATTTTTAGTTTTTGATTGTGTTCCAAAATCTTCGTTTGTAAGCTCGCTTTTAAGGAATTATTAAAGAGAATTTGTGTTACTGATTGTTGAAGTATTTGGTTATGTCAAAGCAACGTTCAGTAAGACGTAAAAGGAGGAGATTTTATGGGAATCAGTTTACTAAAACTGATGACAACATCGAGTCTGAAGCATCATTTCACTCTGAGTCAACTGCTAATATTTCTACAGCCTCGAGTAGAAAACTTTCCAGTAGTCCTGCGATCGGAAACAAAAGGAAAAGGGAATGTTCTATGGATCACAATGACCAGTATGTTGACGGCTTTCGATTCATTGACATGGCGATACTAGGAGGAATTATATCCCTCCTAAAGTGCCCCTTACGTGAATGTTCAAAGTTGGTACTGATGGAAGGCAACTCAAGAAGGCATGGCTGTGCATCAGAGTTGAGGATTCTGTGCGAAGGATGTGGATGGATGAAGGCATTTTTTACTTCTAAAAAACCAGGAAAGTGTTTTGAAGTCAACAGACGTCTAGTCTATGCAATGAGATCTCTTGGAAAAGGTCATAGTGGTGCCAAGAAATTTTGTGCATATATGAATATGCCACCACCCTCCAGAGCAAAGCCTTATAAAAAGAACAGTAAGACAATAACAAAGCATTTGAAATCAATTGCAAAAAAGAGTATGTCGGATGCAGCAGAAGAAATAAGAAATTTAAAAAAGGTCAATGGTAATGAAGTTGCTGAATGTGCGGTGTCATGTGATGGCACGTGGCAAAGGCGTGGATTTTCCTCCCTGAATGGCTGTGTGACAGTGATGTCTATTGACACTGGAAAAGTTTTGGACACTGAAGCCTTGAGTCGAACATGTAAGCGATGCCAACTTCATTCCCACCTTGACAAGGAAAGTATGGAGTATCAAACATGGAAAGCAAACCATAGCCAGTGTCTCACAAACTTCAAGGGGTCAGCCCCTGCCATGGAGCTAGAAGGTGCTGTGCAAATATTTAGAAGGTCAGCGGAATTGCATAGGCTCAGGTACACTGAACTGTATGGAGATGGGGACAGCAAGACATACAACCAAATAAAGGATGTCTACAAGGAACAAAACATTGAAGTTGTAAAGCAAAAATGCATCAGCCATGTGCAGAAAAGAGTTGGTACCACTCTACAGACTTTAAAAAAAGAAACCCCTGGTCTTGGAGGCAAGGGGAAATTAACAGATGCCATGATTGAAAAATTACAGAACTATTATGGCATAGCAATATGATCCAATGTTGGTAATGTTGAGGAAATGAAGAAAGCTGTGTTAGCAAGCTTCTTCCACAGTGCCTCAAGTGAATCTCACCCTCTTCACCAATATTGTCCTGTGGGTCCTGATAGTTGGTGTGGCTTTAAAAAAGATAAAACTTCTTATAAACATGGTCCTGGACTTCCTCTACCAGTCATTGCCCAAGTTAAGCCAATTTTTCAAAGGCTTAGTAATGATGCTTTACTTGAGAAATGCTTACATGGTAAAACATAAAACCAAAACGAAAGTTTTAATGGTCTTGTGTGGCAAAGAGTACCAAAGGAGGTGTTTGTTGCCAAGGATACCATTGAATTTGGTTTGTATGATGCCATTGCTCATTTTAATTATGGTGCACAGACTGTAATGAAATTGTACACAGCCCTAGGAATATCACCTGGAAAGTACACAGAGATTGGATGTGAAACAATGGACCGAGAACGCTTGTACAAGGCTGCATACAAAGAGAAGGAGTCTAACAAAAAGAGGAGAAAGGTTTTAAGAGGGCAAAAGAAAAAAAGGAAGACAAGAAAAAGCAGTCAGAGGGATTAATGTATGGTGCAGGACAGTTTTAAGGGATAGTTGACTTCACAATCACTTGCTAAAGCACTGTGGAAACTGGTATTTAATTTTTACTTTACGATCTCTCCATTTCACGGATTACATTATTTATAAAATCTTCAACAGTTCTCATTTGAAGTGTATTTAATGTATTTCAGTGAAATTTGGTGCACAATTCACATATGTACTATTTTATGGTATGAACCTAAAAAATAGTTAATTTGTTCTTTCTTAGCCGTGTAATTTGATTATTAGTTACCAGGCGTGTCTAGAAATTAGCCGCAATAAACTTTCCACAATATTTCTCTGGGAAAAAATTGCAGTTATTTTTTTTAGGTTCATATCACACATATGAACCTAAACTAAATATTCACAAAGTTTCATAGTTGAATGTTATTTCTTTGCTGAGATATTGCTGTTACTGCAGGAAGCCTAAAAAGGTCTTTTGGGTGTGGCACGGTTGCTATGGCAACTCAACTGTACTTAAATCAATGAAAAAATTTTTTTATTTTTGATTTAAAATAGTATGACAGGTAAAGTAACATGCCAAAAGCAATCGGAAAAAAAATTTTCATTGGGTACCATTCCACCTTAAGAGCTGCTATAGCTGCACAAACATCCTTACTTGAGTCTAAATAGAAATAGCCCCTCTTGAAAAGTTCTGTCACATTTTTGTAATGCTCAATTTGTTTGTCCAAACAGCGGCTATCCCATAACCAATCGTAGTTTTCGAAATTGAATAAATTTACTTGAATTTTAGTCATATTAAAACCTTTACATAAATCAGCACAAAGTTCAATGCCAAAGGAGTAGCATAATCCTTCAAGTAACTGGTCATTAACAAAGTGTTTAGAAGGCACAACAGAGTCAAAATATCTTCCATTGAGCATGAAATGGCGTATGTGCATTGACGAACGTGGATGTGGAATTTTTTCCTCAGGTTTAACTTGATTATGGAAATATTCATCAGGCACTGAAGCATTCAATAATGGTTTAGTTGGTTTTACATATTGTAAATGCCAAGCATATTCACTTCTGTGGTGGTACCACATATAGTTGCACATCAAGCTATAATGGCAGAAACAGTAGCTATTAATATTCAGTTTCACAGTGGCTTCTGAGACAACTTCTATGAATTCTTTACCATGCAGTTTACTCACATAATGTCGGAATTCTCTGATATGTGCTGTTTTGAATGTCACTGGAAAATAATGCATGCACTGCATTACCTGCTTAATGCGAAGCACATACTCGGCAGTTTGAATCCAGCAAGGAATTCTTGGCTCTCCAATTCTTCCTGTCACCACCGGTTTACCAGTTTCCATTATCAGGCTTGGTGTAACCGCTGTAATGAATAGTGTGTCCACATCAACCAGACCAACATATGTAGCGTTAGTACATAAATCAGCGTGCATCATATCAAAATACATGCGAACTTTACCAATATGATGTATAACGTCAGGAGGATATGGTTTCATGTAGCAATCTCTAAAATATAGCTTTTTATTCTTAGAGGTTTTATTTAATGTTGACCCATATTTTCTGTCAGCTTCATTTTCTTCATCCAACACCACAACAACCTTAGAGTTCTTAGGCCAAAATAGTTCCATACTGCGTAGAATCCAAGTTTCAGCTTGCGCAGGAAACTCGGCCACTCTTGTAGTGTATCGCAAGTACAATTCAACGTCTTGTAAGGCATTAATGTACCTTTCATCTTTATGTGGCGCGCTGCTTGATCCAATATATGATTCATTGACTGATATTTCGCACATTAAGCAGTGACCAAACTGCCCTACTCCCATTTTCGTTCTTAGGTATAGAGACACAATAAGAGTTATTACTATAATTCCGACCTTAATCCGTGTTGGAACAGATCGTATCGCCATCTAGTAGCTTCTGAAATGTCTAGCAAGGGTAAACTCCTTTCTTGTCGTGATAAAAACTCCGTAAAAATGTTGTTGCTGTTTTTCTTGGATAATCGTAAATTCCTGCATGTGGGGTCACAAAATAAAGAATTAACCAGAAGTCTCACTCAGTGTCGGCAGAGCTTTCAAGGCTCTCTTTATCTCATAAACATATCACAAACAACCTTATAAAGTAGCTAAGCCACGAACGGTGGAGAAATGTTAAAATAGTTCAGTTTTTCCAAAAGAAAATCTTTGAAGTTTGGTGTAACGCTTAAATTCTTAACAAAAGTTGTCATAACCATCCCCTTTATGACCAGTGGTCAAAGGTTTGTGGTCAAACGCAACTGGCGAACCATTAAAGGTTCATAGTTTGACTGAGATATCCAAAGCATTTGCGGGTTTCATAAAAGATAATATAGTAGTAAAATCACAGAGTGATTCACAGGCATCGTTGCAGTACCTGTTTCATACATTGTATAAGACAGTGCACTTTTATTGAATATTTGACGGCATGTTTTAGTTAAGGAAGCCAAGCAAAGGCAGAAAGAGGCAAGACATAAATCCTTATTACAGTGTATTGAAGTTTACTGTAAAAGGAAAGACTCGATTTTTCATTATGTAATTTGGGTATTGTTACAAAAGCTAAAAATTCAACTAACATTCATATTTTGTCCTTTTTTTTAAATTTTGAATTGACATAAAGTATTACTTTACCCTAATATTCTCACAAAAAGATCAGATAGCTTGGTGCATGTCCTCTTATTTAGAAACGAATTGTGTTCACATATTCAGAAGAGACCATCCTTCTGGTGACCACCATCAAGCCCATCCAAAATTGAGACCTATGATAAAGTATGAGTGTGACAGATGGAAAGGATAAATTCATGTGCCCTGTATTAGATAGAATCGAGCAAACGTTCATCTTTTGCTCTTCTAAATAAAATTTTATGTGATGATGACATGCTTCTTTGATCTTAGTTCATTTCTTTTATTAATGCTATATGGTTTCAGAGTAAATAATTGTGCTATCCAATACGCTTCTCTAGCGAATACTTCCCCTTCCAAATCTCCATCAGTTTCACAATTTACTTGTTCGATCCCAATTCATTTAATGTCATTAATACTGTGCAATGTGGCATTAAAATGCACCGCCATCTCTCAGGTCTTTTTACTAGTATTCATGGAAGACTTGTGATTCCGGAAGTGCACTTTTAATTGCGGAGGTAGAGCGCACATATTGTAGCTTACTACATGTTAAACTTCATATATGCTCTCTCATCTTCCAAGCAAGACTGTGAATCCCATCGGCAATCATACTACCAAGACAAGTAGTTGGTCTGTGAGCCATATCTATACATGTTATATATATAAATATATTTTTAAAAGGCATTAAATATTCATGAGAAAATGACAAAAGAAAATCATAAGCGTGTCGGATCTATATATGTGATGAAGATACATGTGCCTTTATAAGTGAAGAAGACGTTCAATTTTTTCGGCTTACGAAAGATAAATTTCCAAACTTTCTTCACGAATTAGCGTATTAGGAGGTTCATTTTAGAAGACATTTAAAAAACTCGCAGTTCGTGCTTTATCGGGTCTAAAACACTCGGCTATCGCTTAGTGTTTTAAATCCCGATAAAGCACTCCTGCTCGGTTTTAGGCTTTCTTCTCTTGGTTGTCCGCAGTAGTGACTTCAGCTTTGTAGACCACACTTTTTTGTAGGCATTTGCCTCCGGTTGGGCATTCGTCAGCACGCCGGCAGTTGTAATGGCGTAAGTCGGTGTTTTTAGTCGGCTGAGTTTAGTTGGCTTGTTTATTGAGTACGGTTTTGTTGTGTCTTGTGATGAAAGCTTTCATGTTTTCTGTACAGCTGTAGCTCACTCGCGCTGTATGTCTGTTGGATAATGTGCTAAGTCTGTTTGAGGCCGGGAAGTGCTTGTCTTTGAGCTGTAAAAAGTCATGTGCGACAGTTAATGTAGAGTGGTTCATCGTTCGGTTTTCAATAGGGTTTGTAAATGCCGTTGGTTAAGTGAAAGGTCAAGTCTAGGAAGTTTGTGCATTGTTGGTTTGCTTGTGATGGGATCTTGAGTCCAAGTTCGTTAAATATGCGTACCAGGTCTTTTCGTGCTTTGTCATGCTGTGCCAGGTCTTTTCGTGCTGTGACACTTTCGTTACATTCATTTGGTTTATATATATGTATATATATATATATATATATATATATATGTATATATATATATATATATATATATATATATATATATATGCTATTAGGGCGATCAGTTGAAAACATAATGTTGAACTATAAATTTTGAATCTGATCTAAAATCTTAAAACGTTATTAAAACTTTAAAAAGACTAAAAGACTGAATTTTCGGGAGCTAACTGCGACCTTCATCAGAGTTATTTACAATTTCGGCAAGTCAAGTTGGGCTATTTAACTGGTCTCTATGTGTCCCGAGGGATCTTAATAATGGTAAATATGGGCGTTGTAATTCTGCATGTTCATTAACCGAGTCCTCATTTAACACAGAATGTAAAGCTTCAAGAAAAATACGTTTATGGTAGTTTGTCACACCTCTTTCCAAAACTTCAACGTCTGTTGAGGTTACATCGTGTCCAGTTTTCTCTGCATGATCTTTTATTGCTGATTCGTTCCTCTTTCTCACCCCTGGTTTATGTTCTAACCATCTGGAGTTCCATGACAATTTTGTCTCACCAATATATGTAAATGGACAGGATTTACATTTAAATTTGTACACGATGCCTTTAATCTGGTTTTCTGAGGGTCTTTCTTTAGGTCTTTGAAAAACATTTGACAACGTCTTCACCGGCTTAAATGCTGTTTTTATCCCGGCTTCAACGAGGATTCGTTTGATTCTTTCTGAAGTACCTTTTATGTAGGGCAGACATGAAAAACCTCGTGGAGTAATATTTTGGGTCCGATGAACCTTGTTTTTCGGACTATACATTTTTTTAATAAATGTCTTATTGTACCCGTTCAGTGTCAGATCTTGTAGGACTTTTTCCTTTTCTTGTGCCTTTAAATTTTCTCCGCAAGGAATGGCATCTGCTCTATCTAACAGCGTTTTTACAACGGCTTTTTTGTCTTGCATCGGTTTATGCGAATCAAAGGATAAATATTTGTCACTATGGGTATTTTTTCGGTGTACTTTCACTTGTATTCTTCCATTCTCCTGAGTATAGATTTCAGTGTCCAAAAACGATATATACTGGTTCCCTTGGTTGATCGAAGGAGTCTCGATCGTAAATTGTATGTGTTTATTAATGGTATTTAAATGAGAATGGAATCTTATTACATCTTTCGTCTTTAGGCATGAGACGCTATGTGGATGACTCAAATACATGCCAGAAGGTTAGAACATAAACCAGGGGTGAGAAAGAGGAACGAATCAGCAATAAAAGATCATGCAGAGAAAACTGGACACGATGTAACCTCAACAGACGTTGAAGTTTTGGAGAGAGGTGTGACAAACTACCATAAACGTATTTTTCTTGAAGCTTTACATTCTGTGTTAAATGAGGACTCGGTTAATGAACATGCAGAATTACAACGCCCATATTTACCATTATTAAGATCCCTCGGGACACATAGAGACCAGTTAAATAGCCCAACTTGACTTGCCGAAATTGTAAATAACTCTGATGAAGGTCGCAGTTAGCTCCCGAAAATTCAGTCTTTTAGTCTTTTTAAAGTTTTAATAACGTTTTAAGATTTTAGATCAGATTCAAAATTTATAGTTCAACATTATGTTTTCAACTGATCGCCCTAATAGCATATATATATATATATAATATCTTCACGAGCCCGCTCAACATAAAGTTTAAACGTCATATAAACATCATAAAAACTTTATTAAAAAAGAAGAAAAATCCGCAACTTACGTTTCGGGGTCCGGCCCCTTCTTCAGCAGCTCACAGTTAAAGAATAGAGTCTTTATATACCTTATCGTTGTTTTATATATACCTGTGGAAAGGCCAGATGTAAAGTTTGTAAATTTGTTGAAACTGGATCGACCTTTATGGGTATTGTTGAGAAGCGGTCTTTTCATATCAATCATTCCTTTGATTGTGACTCTCGGGGGGTGGTATATTTAATAACATGCAAGAGATGTAGCAAACAATATGTGGGGAGCACAATAACACCATTTAGGCTAAGGTTCAATAACCATAAGAGCTCATTGAGACGATATGAAAGGGGACAAAGGGGAATTTGTGGGGAACACCTGTATGCACATTTTTTTGATAATGAGCATATAGGTATGAAAGATTTATCGGTTAAAATATTTGATGTTACCGATGTTAGGGATCCAACAGCAAGGGAAGGTTTTTGGATTGAAAAATTAAAATGTTATACTCCTCTGGGATTGAATGTAATGGAAGTTTGAAATTTATGTAAATTTAAGGAAGAACGATAAGGTATATAAGGACTCTATTCTTTAACTGTGAGCTGCTGAAGAAGGGGCCGGACCCCGAAACGTAAGTTGTGGATTTTTCTTCTTTTTTAATAAAGTTTTTATGATGTTTATATATATATATATATATATATATATATGTATATATATATATACACACATATATATAAACCAAATGAATGTAACGAAAGTGTGCACAGCATGACAAAGCACGAAAAGACCTGGTACGCATATTTAACGAACTTGGACTCAAGATCCCATCACAAGCAAACCAACAATGCACAAACTTCCTAGACTTGACCTTTCACTTAACCAACGGCACTTACAAACCCTATTGAAAACCGAACGATGAACCACTCTACATTAACTGTCTATCTAACCACCCCTCTTCAGTTATCTGACATTTACCTCTTTCGATTAACAGACGCATCAACGCATTATCTTGCAACAAAGAAACGTTTGACACTGCAGCACCTTTATACAATAACGCCTTAAAGCGAAGTAACTTTGACACACAACTAACGTACGAACCACCGACCACTAACGCAAACTCCAGACACAACAACTTAAGACGAAACAGACAGCGAAATGTGACTTGGTACAACCCACCATTTAGCAAGAATATTAGAACGAAAATCGCACATGACTTTTTACAACTCATAGACAAGCACTTCCCGGCCTCAAACAGACTTAGCACATTATTCAATAGAATGAACGGAATGAAGATTTAACGGAATGAAGATTTGCTGCCCCGTACATTTCATTGCCCAGTGTCAATTATCTGGCTACGCCGTTACCAAAACCTCTGATGACTTTCAGCCAATGAAAGCACGCATTTTGTTGATATTGATCAGAATTAAAGAACCTGATGGTAGCCGAGTGTTTTTAGACCCGAAAGTCACTTATCGTGTGTTTTTTGAACTGGTTCAAAAAGGAACCATTTTAAAGTTCATTCAAACGTTTGAAAATTGTCTGGACAGCAGTAACCCAACGAGAAATTTTTCAAATACAAGAAAGCTTGTCCTTATCACATTAGAAAAGATGTCTCGCATAAGATTTTCTTAGGTGTTCTGTCGTGAATCATTAACGATTTTTAAAGATATATACAATAACAAATCTGTTGGATTTTTTTAGAAAGTCATTGGTGATCACAAAAAGACTCAGGTGAGTGGTTTTCCTGGAAATGTTGTTTGGAAGATGTGTGATGAACGGCTAAATCAGTGAGTGTGCATGCTGTCAACATAGTAAACTCAGAAAGGTTTTCAAAGTCGAAAGTTTGAGGACATGAGTAATCCTATCAGTACCAAAGTACTACATTCTCAAACCTCACACTTAGGGCAATTTGTTCGTAGCCTGAAAAAAATGGCGGTATGTTAAAAATAGTAGCCATTTCGAAACGATTGCTGCTTTGACTATTCCACAGTAACTGGATTGTTTACTTCATTTAATGATTCACCCAAAAACGAAGCCGTGAATGGTCGACATGGTAGACCTCTTTGGCGTTTTATGGCCACTGTCTGACGTTCAAGATGACAGCATGCATGGGCAGGGGGGTAGGAACCGGGTTGGGCATTAGAGTAATGTATCCCTCGACGTTTTCAAGAGTGAGCTTTTTTTGTTGGTACGTACCTGAAGACCCGTATCTCCTAACTTAATCTAGCTTTTTACCTTCCTGTGCGTGGACCAATCAGACCCAATGTGCGTCATTTTTAGTTTTACTTTTTGATTGGCAGTTAGCCTTGCAGGTGTGAAATTCAATGAACAGCCCTGATAAAGGCTGGCTGAAATGAACTTTATGTTGCTCGCGTTTTAACTTGACCCATGCCTCTCAGTCAGCTTTTTCGGGAAAAAAATATCACAAAAAAATCACCCCAAAAAGAGATTAAGTTTATCTTCATAATTCAAACTCCACAACGAAACAGTCAGAATACTCTATATATTCATTATGATCTCAGCCCAAGAAGGAAGCGTAGACCATCCAAGTTTTGGCAGTGCCATTGGTTCAAGCTTTTATAAACTTTCCGTCATCTTGTCCGGGCCTCCGTACAAATGGCCTTGTAGAAAAGATATGGTAAACCAGCAGCTTTGAAAGAATTTCGATTTTGCTGGTATGTCGATATGATACATTAAGCCATGCCATATTCCAACTCAATCTAACGTCATCGGCCTACACTACTTATATATCAGTGCTCATCGTGCTGTGATTAGAGATCACTACAATTTTCTGTATAACTTCACGGAACATCTCGCCAGCGATCATCAGGTTACGGGTTCAATTTCTGTAATTACTTCTAAGAAAATTTTCCTGAATTCACGAGGACATCTCTTACACGCGGCACTCATATCAACAGCGAGTTAACACTTTCTCCTTAGTACATTAGAGGCTTCGTAATTTGTGCATGACCAGGATATTTATTGTGCGAATCAATCTTTGTTGTATTAAGTCTTCGCGTGTGAGTAGAAAGTTCGGTGATGCAAAGTTCTTATAGCCTGAGAGTGCTATGTCTTTCAATTTGGTTTTGAAGAAATCCACCCCAAGTCCGTTTCGGATCAAGAGAACTCCAGAAGAATTGAAAAGCATCAAAAGATCCATGAGAAGATGTTACTTCGCCTCTGCTTTTCCACCCAACGACAAACCAAAATCCTGGCGACATCATCTTTAATTTCTCGAGCCGAACTCTCACTTCCGAAGAAAAGCACATTTTAGTTAAAGGATTAAATTTCTCTCTACCTTCGAACAAGCTAGACTATTGGGACATTCCTCTACTATTTGAACTACTTCATCGTCAGTTGAAAAGAGAGACTGTGTCAAAACTCTGGTTATGACGAAGATTTCTTCAGAACCAAATTGAAAGGCATTGCATTCTCAGGCTATCAGAACTTTTAATTTTGAGACACGTTCTCTGACTAAAATTTATTAAATATACGAGCTTTCGACTACCTAACTGTAGTCTTCGACAGGCAAGAGTGACATGAATTAATGACTTGTAGATATTTATAGGTGCGTGTTGAATTGAGGAACTATGTGGCAGGAAGCAATTAGCGAATACAATGCTTGTTGACAATTACAGCGTATTGTCTGGGAAGCGGTTTGGAGTTATTGTCAGAATTCGCTATTAAAGCTGTATGCCAAGATTCTAATGTTTTTCGTGTTCGGTAGTTACCACTATCAATTACTCTACTATTAGCGAAGTCGATATTATGATTATTTTCCCATGCATGGTTAGCTATGTTTGAACCTTTTTTTATAGTTTTTAACATTCCGGATATGTTCCTTTTTTCGTGTTTCAAATGATCTTTCTGTTTCACCAACGTATGACCACGAGCAATCCAAACAAGGTATATTGTAGACAACATTGGTTCGTCGTTCGGGTGGAACTTGGTATTTGGGAGAAGGAAAAGTTTGTTGTAGCGTTCGTAGTGGTTTAGTAGTGACTCTAATGTTATGTTTTTGTAGTATACGTCTGAGAGCGTCAGTTATCCCACTCACATACGGTAAAGTAACGTAGCCGGTTGGTTTGTCATTTTCAGTCACACATTTGAAAAATTGTCTTACCAGTTCTTCAGGTGATGGTACGGGTTTGTTAGTTGTCAAGTCTTTGAAGGTTTGTTTCAGAACTCTCTCTGGGTATCCGTTGTTTTGTAAGGCTGTCGTTACATGGTTGAGTTCGTTCTGTTTGCTATCGTATGCGCTTGGTAGTGTTTGTGCTCTGTGTATAAGAGTTCTGGCTGTGCTAATTTTGTGGTTAATGTCATGGTGTGAGTTGAAGTCAAGGTATCTGTCTGTATGTGTGGGTTTCCTGTATACGTCAATTTTGAGGTCGTTACCTTGTCGTGTTATAAGGGTATCTAGAAAAGCGATATTGTTGTCCTGTTCGAGTTCCATAGTAAAAGTAATGAAAGGGTCAATGTTGTTTAAAGAATCATAGAAAGTGAGAATAGCCGTCTTTTTAATAATACAAAAACTGTCGTCAACAAAACGTTTCCATGTTTTTGGTTTCGTAGGAGTCGCTTGAATGGCCATATTTTCAATTGCTTCCATACAAAGGTTAGCGATGACTGGGCTAACAGGGCTACCCATGGCACATCCGTGTATTTGTTTGTAAGTGTCGTTGTCATAAATAAAATAATTGTTAGAAAGTGTAAAATCTAAAAGTGAAATAATATCGTCAATAGTAAGGTTAGTACGAGAGCTTAAGGTCTTGTCCTGTTCGAGTTTTGTCCGTATGTATTGGCAGGCTTTTTTGACGGGGATAGCTGTAAACAGAGAGACGACATCAAAAGAAACCATAACTTCATCATCTTCAATCTTGATTTTGGTCATCTCACTTGCGAACTCAGAAGAGTTTCTGACAGAACAACCATTCTTGTTTTGGATGGGTGAAAGTATGGTTGTAAGAAATTTTGAGATGTTGTAGAGAGAGGAACCAATGCAATTGATAATGGGTCGCAGCGGGTAGCCTTCTTTGTGGTGTTTTACTGAGCCACGTATAGTTGGTGGTAAGCCGTCTGTCGAGCGTAATCGTTTGTAGGTTTTTTCATCAATTTTCCCTTTGTTCTTTAAAGTTAGGAGTCTAGCATTCAGTTCTCGTTCAATACGGCCAAATGGCTTTTTTTCTTTCACTTTGTCGTATGTGGCTTCATCTGAGAGAAGTGCTTTCATCTTATCATCGTAATCAGAACGGTTCATTACAACGAAACAATTACCTTTGTCAGCTTTCGTTATTATTATCGTTCTGTCTTTCTTTAGGAGAGATAAGGCTTTCTTCTCGTCATTGCTGATGTTGTTGGCAGGGAGCTGGGCTTTCTCAAGGATATTCGCGGTAGCATTACGGACGTGCTCTTTCGATTCATCAGTTAGGTCTTCAATGCCGGCTTCAATGTTGGCAACGATATCTTTGTATGGTATTTTTGAAGGGGCAGGAGCAAACTTCGGACCTTTTTGTAGAACTTGGGTCTCGGTCTTCGTAAGTGGTCTTGAAGAGATGTTGAAAACCCATTTCGTTTTGTCGACTTTATCTGAGAGGCAGTATTCATTCCGTAGGTTGTTGAGTTTCTTCGTATGTCTTTCATTGATATTGTTATGGACGGATAAGGCTCGTCTATCAAGGAACTGGGAGAAGGACTGAAATGTGTCAGCCTGGAGGAGTGAAGCCAAATTGTTTTTGCTTTCTTTGACAGATAGTTTCAAGTTCTTTATTTGATCGTGACAAATCGCTATTCTTGCTTTCATGCAGTGCTTGCTAGCTCTTTCCATAATCCGCTTGAAGATAGGATGTTTACTGGGAGCTTTAAAGCGTAGAGACTTCGGTAGCCAACAGTTCGTAATAGCTTGATGTGTAAAGTGAAGATGGCGATGATGAGCTTCTAGTTTATACGTGGATTTTTCTAGACGTCTTGCAAGTTTAAGGGCTGTCTGCCCAGCCTCACGGCGAATACGAGAAAATATATTGTCTACAATATACCTTGTTTGGATTGCTCGTGGTCATACGTTGGTGAAACAGGAAGATCATTTGAAACACGAAAAAAGGAACATATCCGGAATGTTAAAAACTATAAAAAAAGGTTCAAACATAGCTAACCATGCATGGGAAAATAATCATAATATCGACTTCGCTAATAGTAGAGTAATTGATAGTGGTAACTACCGAACACGAAAAACATTAGAATCTTGGCATACAGCTTTAATAGCGAATTCTGACAATAACTCCAAACCGCTTCCCAGACAATACGCTGTCCTTGTCAACAAGCATTGTATTCGCTAATTGCTTCCTGCCACATAGTTCCTCAATTCAACACGCACCTATAAATATCTACAAGTCATTAATTCATGTCACTCTTGCCTGTCGAAGACTACAGTTAGGTAGTCGAAAGCTCGTATATTTAATAAATTTTAGTCAGAGAACGTGTCTCAAAATTAATTATGTCTCAACCTGGCTGCGCAATCTCCATATTTTATCAGAACTTTGTTGCATTAAACTTTACAGCTCCAAGTAGCTCAGATACGACAGCGTCAGAAACAAAAAACAACCTCAACAACAACAGCAACGACTCGCTTGCTGTCAGGACATTTGCCAAGCGACGAAGTGTACTAAAACGACATTCTTCGCTGAAGTTGAATAGATGCCGATTGCCATCAGTTATGACGTTTCGCCCTTCATTGTCGGGGGTGGGCAAAATTATTGATTCACTCTGGCCTATTTTGCATGCCTCGGAGGGCATGAGAAGTATTTTTGAAGAAAAGCCGACGATAGTATACCGGAGACCAAAGAATTTAAAGGATAATTTAGTGAGGTCTAAACTGAATGGAGAAAGTAATGGGGATAAGGGTATGCGAAAGTGTGGTAAATCAGGCTGCCAAGTTTGCAATTTTGTGGAGGAAGGTTCTACATTTTGTAGAAATGGTCGTATATTTTATATTATTTGTTTGATTGCGATTCAGCAGGGGTGATTTAGCTTATAATATGTAAAAAGTGTTCGAAGATTTATGTGGGCAGTACAATAACATCTTTCAGGAGGAGGTTTAATAACAATAAAAGTAGTGTTAAAAGGTATGGTAATGGCCAAAGGGGTATACCAGGAGAACGTTTGTATGCCCATTTTTATAAGGGGGGTCATTATGGAATTAAAGATATGCTAGTAAAAATTGTTGATAGGACGGATGTATCAGACCCAACTAAAAGGGAAGGTTTTTGGGCATATGAATTGGATTCTTTTGTACCTAAAAGTTTGAACCTTAGGGATTTCTTTTGAGTATTGTATTTTTTAACGGATTTTTTAATTATTAAGTAATGCTATGTATATAAGGAGCATCTTCTATCTTGTAATTCTTATTCTTGACAAAGGGGCAGCGCCCCGAAACGTTAAAATAAAGTTTTGTAGGGTTTTTAAAAGTTTTATCTTGTCAGCTATAAATGGTTTTAAAATTTAGGACAAGGAGGTTTTTGATAAGTTATATATACACATACATACACATATATAGCAATATTCAGGGGGATGAAATTGTAGTGGTACTAATGGCCTTTGTGATATCGTATTTCTTTCATATTTATAAATTTTATCCTCATGAAATCAAGATTCCCCCCTTCATTTCATTGCTCGTTGGGAATTGTCTCCCTCGCTACGCCATTCCCAAAAACCCTCACAGAAGAGAGCCGCTGTTGAATCTGCGGTATATCTTGCACTCTTCCTTAAAAGACAGATGTAGTTCACTTTACTAACTACAGCATGACACATTAAGTTGCTGGTATTTAACAATTATTCGCATCAGGCTCAGCGAATATTGTTGAATAATCCCCGAGACGAAGTCGGAAGGATTATTCACTAATATTCACTGAGCCTGAGGCGAATAACTGTTGTAGTATAATTACACAGGTGATTATTTCAGAGAAAGTAGTGAATTAGCAATTTTAAAATCTCCTCGGTAACATTTACAAAAGTAGTCGCCTTTCTGAGCCTTCACTGTAATTTTCTAGCCAATCACTACAAGGATCATTAAGGATCACTACAATTTTCTGTGTAGCTTCATGAAACATCTCCCCAACGATCAGCTGGTTATGGGTTAAATTTTTCGTAATTGCTTCTGAGGAAATTTTCCTGAATGTACGAGCGTGAAACCTATCGCACTCGGCACTCAAATCAACAACCAGCTAACACTTTCTCCTTAGTTCATTAGTGGCTTGGTAATTACTACATGACCAGGATATTTATTGTGCGAATCAATCTTTGTTGCATTAAACGTTACAGCTCCAAGTAGCTCAGATACGGCAGCGTCAGAAACAGCGACTGCAACAACTCCAACAACTCCAACAACAAGAGCAGCAGTAACCGGAACAAAAACACCCATCTTCTGCCAGTATCTAATGATGATGTTCTTAGTTCTCTTACCGATCATGTTACGCTGACCAGGGCTTTAACTCATGGACATTTTACCCGGAATTTTAACAATTTATCTTTGTATATATGTAGGACTGAGCGTTTTAAAAACAGTTTTTTTCCAAGTTCGATAGTGAAATTTAATAGGTCCTTATCTAATCAATGAAAGAACCTACTGTGTTAAATGTGTATTTTAATATAGTAGTTTTTTTTAAAGTAATTTCTAACATATCTTTTTACATTTATTGCTGTAAACACATTGTAATACATTTTTATGCGATAGTGTGTAATTAAACGACCAATCAATTAATCAATCAATCAATCTCCAACACCCAGACTTCTAAAAAACCTCAAGGATCGGAATATTCGGCCACAATGGCGCAGGTACAGTCAAATGTTTCTAGAGATTGAGGCAAGGTGTGGCAAAACAAGGCAGGTTACGACCAAAATAAAAACTTGGTATAGTTTCTTTATATAGTTCTATAACATTGAACCTTCGTGTCTAATATGTACCACCCCTTTTTAATGATTTTTTCATTTCATTACTTATTTTCGTTGGCTGCATCGTTGCTGCAACAGACCAGTCTCGCTACATTGTCTACTTCATCGTCTGCTTCATCGTCTACTTAATGGTCTGTTTCATCGTCTGCTTCATCGTCTGCTTCATCGTCTACTTAATGGTCTGTTTCATAGTCTGCTTCATCGTCTGCTTCATCACCTGCTTCATCGTCTACTTCTACGTCCACACGGCTAACCCTGGAAATCTTCCAGCCGCTTCGACATTGAATCATCCTCGAATCGTGAGTAAAATGGATTCAATGTCTCGAAATAAATTTGAGCAATGTTGCTGTCTTTGAGTATTGACGAGAAGCACCTCAGGCTAAGGATTGTTAGCTTGAACAATAAAAGGTGCTTAAGATAAGCGTTTCAGGGTAATAGAGTGCTGTAGTTTTTTAATATAGGTTAAAATTTATTTTACGTTGCCCACCTACTCATCGTCGGTTGCAAGAACTGTGCTTGGTGTAGCGCGAATATTTCTCATGTATAGCTTTTAACATCTTATAAAAATTAAATAGATTATATGATAGAATCAAGTCCATTATACTGCTTTTATATTATATTATACTGCCACTTGTCCGTCGGCCGTTACCGGAGTAATATATCGATGATCTCAATTTACACGTATCGTTTTGGTGATCGCTTTAGGTTTTCATTTCCACACAGCATCCTTAAAACACTATGTCCATCAAAGAGGCCCCACAATGCTAAGAGTGCCCCAGGCCCCTCCACAAGACTTAATCTGGCACTGATCAACCGTCGTAGCAGACACCAATGGTTTGTGCTTAGTTGGCTCAACTAAAGGGCTTAGAATCCACTTGGTCAAGGACAAATGAATGCAGTACCGCTGACCACGGCACAATGACCACAGCTAGCCCAACTTTTCTCGGCCGGCACTCGAACGTAACCACTGAAACCAGGTAACCGTGAGGAGATTGGGACTGGAAAACTAAGTATTTTATTTACCTGATATCTTCTCACCTAAGATTGAGCAAAAATCCTGAAATGTCAATAATCCTAAGACTCAGAATTATTCGGAATGTTATGGTTAGGGTTAAGATTAAGAATGGGATTAGGATTAGGATTAAGGATAAGGTTAGGATCCTAATCGTAATCCCAATCCTAACTTTAATCCTTACCCTAATCATAATTCTAATGGGGTAGCCCTGATTACATTTTAACCTAAACCCCAATGATTTTTTCCAAATCGTTATAAGGTAAATAAACTAGTTAATTTTGCAGTCCCAGTCTCCACACGGTTACCTGGTCTCAGTGGTTACATTCTAGAGCCGACCTACTTTCTCAAGTGCCGCTCTCCCAAGGAGCTGTGGGACAAACTCAGATGGACTCAACTTAACTCTCACAAAGCACTGTAGTGAATGATATAAGTTTATTTGATTTGCTAAAATGAGCTTCAAGCTCGGAATAACATAGTATCATAAATGTTAACCATCAATTATCCCCTTCTAGTTCTTATAATTTAATTTATTAGCAAATTAATTATAGCAATGAAATTGTAGTACATTTTTGGGTTAAATTAATGCACAAAATTATGCCCAGTGAGACTGACTTCTTAGCTGATCTGACTCGAACTATTATTCAATTCTACATTTGTTGTGGAATAACAGAACAACTATTTACAGAGCAACAGAATAGTTGTTGAAAAAATAAATTAATTAGTGAAAGAATGGCTATCAATTGAAATAATAAAGTTTGTCAGTAGGATTTCGTCTTTAGGTTTTAATTAAACTGCTACTCGGCATATTTCCAGTATAAAAGAAATTTTGTACAAAGTACAGTTCTTAGAAATCCTAGATACAGTCAACATACAAATTACTATTAAATAGCTGTTGTACTCCTGGATCTGGACTACGACCATTGAGCTATTTTTTATATTATATATTTCCTCTGGTATCCAGACGGACGCACCTAGCCGCTGACCTTTGCAGTCGGCTAAACAACAAATATGAATTTTCCACGGTAAATTTAAATGCAGTCGTAACCACAGTCAAACGTGTAATGGCTGTTGTCGACGAGGATATGATTCGATTCACAAAAGATAAAGAAACTCTACAACCAATCCTAACCCTAACCTTAGCTAAATACATGTTGTTATAAAATTTTTAATAAACCCATTTTTCCTTGCGTTGTCTCGCCGGTACCTCGAAACGTTAACAAGTAAGTTTTCAACAAAGTTCCTGCTGTGGTTGTATCATTGCATTGAATGGTGCTTGAGGCTGGTTTATGTCCTATATATATATATATGTAGATACATACATACATGCACATATACATGTATATATATGCTGCAAATTGCAAAAATTGTGGCACAAAACATATGAACATATCAAGACCATTGTATCTTCATTTTATTCTCACTTCAGTGGTCAGTGAAGATATGCAGTGTGTTTTATGGTCCATTCGTTGGCCAGTCTAATGTATTAAGGTTGATTAAAGTATTCATAGTCACAGATTTACCTGTACACGTTTTTTTTACAATAGTTTTGCCAAAATTTATGCAAATCGCTGTATATATATATATATATATATATATATATATATATATATATACAGTATATATAAGTATATGTATATGTATGTATATATATATAAGTTGTATATCCTTTTTTAATAAAGTTTTTATGATGATTATATATATATATATATATAAATCCTCAATGAAACTTCGTTAAAAGATTTATTGGTTAGGGCAAAAGTTAGACCACTTAAAGAAGAAAGAAAAGGAATGTTTGGTTGTAGAAAGGTCAAGTGTAAGATTTGTGATTTTTTAAAGACGGGTGATCAGTTTATTGGGAATGTAGAAAAACGGCCTTTTTCAATCAATCATTATTTTAATTGTGATTCTCAGGGGGTAGTTTATTTAATGACGTGCAAGAGGTGTGTTAAACAATATTTACGAAGTGAAATAACAGCATTTAGGGGCCGTTCATACTAGCGTGTTAGATCGATCTGAGACCGATCTAAGTCAAAATCGATCTGAACGTGAACGCTTGAATGCGAAATGAGATCGATCCAAACGAGTGTGAACGCCTTCACGAAGCGAACAGAGATTGACCCCAGATCGGTCTCAGATGGATTCAAGTTAGATCATGAAAGTTCTTTAACACGTTATGGAAAGGGACAAAGGGGTATCTGCGGAGAACAGATTCGCATTTTTATGAGGAAGTACATGTGGGTTTGGAGGATTTGTATGTAGAAAATAACTGGTGTAACGGATGCAATAGATCCAACAGCAAGAGAGGGATATTGGATTCAAAATTTAAAATGTTATGCACCATTGGGCTTGAACGTGATGGAGATCTAAAGCTATTATGTAAATAGGGTTCGTTCGGAAAGCTATTTAATAATTAGAAATTTTAGAAGAGCTGACAAAGAGGGAAGGTTCCCGAAATGTATTTTAATAAATGTTGATTTTGAAGATTATAAGTACATAAATAATCTTCAGGTGTCCGCTCGTCATTAAGTTAGTATTCACAAATATCTTCAAAAAACTTGATTAAAGAAAAAAAGAAATCTATGTTTTGAGGTCTAGCCCCTTCGTCAGAGTTTCTGACGAAAGGGCTAGAGTCCGAAACGTAAATTTTTCCCAATTAGTCTAGAATGTTAAATAACCTTCACACTTCGAATAAAGTCATTCATTCAGCCATCCTACTGGACATTGATCGAATAAAGCATAGGTCCCAAGTGACCCGCATCTGGACATCCAAACCCGCCGACCCGCCAGTAGGCATAAAAACCCGCATTGGCATTGATTTGCTGTATTTCTGTGTTCCGTGTTGTGAAATCATTTTTAAATGTGTTTTGGAACACAAATGTAAGGTACGATTTGACAGTGGGACTTGCAACACCGTTAAACGCATTCTGTGACATCCCAGACATGTTTACAATTCATTTCTTTGTAAATATAATCATTGATATCGCGCACACAGACTGCTTGAAATCATATTGGTGACTCGTCCCCAATCGCTTGCAAGAAACTCGGGCGCATGCGACCGCGGAGATTCATGGGGACTTTGAACAGTGCGAGTTTCGCAATTTGCAAAATACTTCTGTAAGTTAGGCAATGATAATAACACGCAGACTGTCCAACCTGAGGAGCTCGCGAAATCGAGATTTTACGAGGGGGGTTCTGGGAGCATGCTCCCACATTCTTGATGTCTCCAAACACGATTTCTAACTATCCCAGATGACAATTTCTGCCAAAAATGTTTCGTTAATTGATCCTAGTTTACCCTCGTTTTTTATAAAAAATGCTACTGTACTGAAATGATATTGTAATGAGAGACATATTCATCGAGAAGAAGTTTGCGAAATCGGATATTCCTGACTTATTTAAAGGCCACCTGTCTAATTTATGTCCTGTACATTTCATCCGTCTGTTTACCACTGGCGCCATTGTTTTGATTGAGTCTTCGAAAGATATCTATACTATTAGAATTTGACGAAAATATCTTTCTAGGCTTCTTGTTACTTGAAGCAAATGTCAAAATCGGGATTTTTCCTATCCCGACGGCATATTGGTCGGGATTCGGGATTTTCAAGCAAAATCGGGACAATCCCGACGAAATCGGGATGGTTGGACAGTCTGTATACGTCAAACCCAGAGAAAAAATCAGTTGAATCTGTTGCAACTGAGATGTGTGGTGTGGCATATCAGTGTAGATGTACAGATTAAGATTAAATTTCCAAAAAGTACAAATTGAAGTGTAGGAGTGCATTTTTGAGTCTAAGTGAGTGGATAACTGGGTCAAAGAAAATCATTTAATTTTGCTTCAAAATAGTCTCAAAATGTAGGAAATGGCTTTTCAGAGAGCCTAATTTTGAAAATTTTCCGGGGGAGCATGCCCCCGGGCCCCCTAGAGCCTCGCGCCGAAGGCGCGAGTTACCTTCTGGTGACCAACATCAAGCCCATCCAAACTTGAGACCTATGAATCTGCATATGGTAGGGTGGTGTACAGCGTGCTGAAATCAAATGTAGAAATGTTCTTGGCCTTCTTGTTGCTGTTAATCGTATCCAATTTTTTAATTATAGGATCTGAATTTTGAGCTACCCAAAATTTTCTATACCTGTTGTAGAACTTACTATTCTCGTGAAAATTTTCCATTTGACTTTGTATCAATTTAAACACCTTAGATACTGTTTTGCTTAAAAGTTTTGTACTACATTTTCTGGATGCAACTATAAACCTAGCTCCAATAGGAGTTTGTGCAATTTTGGAATCCAGTGCATTAAAGGCAGACAGTTTTCATTTTCAATTAATTCCAAACGGAAATTCCTACAAATTTGAACATTGTTTTCAAGTATTTCTTTAATGTCTTTGTTTGCCAAACAGTAAGTATCCGAATTGCCCCCAGGAATTCATATTTCTGAAAGAATTCGATACACGTAATAGGATTTACAAACAAAAGCTACATTATTACTAGCTTTATCAATTGGCACAATGACACATTTTCGGTGTAAACTTGAAAGATATGACTGTACCTTCAGATCAACACAACCTTGTACTTATTCACTCTAACAATGTTGTGTGATATGTAGCAAAATGTTAGTATCAAATAATCTTCAAATATTAAGACTTCATTATCATTTTAATTAAAGCCATTTGCTGGGCATTTATATATTGTCCTTTTATTATTAATTTTCTAGGAACAATAGAAATAGAATGCTGTGTGGCTCTAAGGAAAAGTTTTTGTAGGGAGATTCTATCTGCTATCACACAAATCCACAACCCAAACACTTTTAACCTAATGAAAAAACATGACACAAAAATGGATATGAAATGAGATAATTCATTTAAGATTAAAGTCATTTAAGGTGGAATGGTACCCAAAATTTTTGAAATTTGGAGAAAATTTTTATTGCTTTTTTGGTAGTATAAATTAGTTGTGTTTCTTATGTTAAAAAGTTTTTTAAAATATCTCAAAATTTATATGAGTTTTTTTGCATAATTTCGAAGTGCTCCAGTTCGTTGCTAGGGGCAACCATTTTGTTTACAAGCCTTTTTTTGCCAAAAAATAGGAAGAAAAACCGTTAATTTACATGCGCAAGAAGACCTTGTGCCCTCGCCCCATTTTATTTAGCTTACATGACATTTTCACCCAACCGCTGGTCATTGCGAACGGAATAAAAAGTTTTCAGAACTTGTGAATAAGTGCTATTTTTAGTTTTTGATTGTGTTCCAAAATCTTCGTTTGTAAGCTCGCTTTTAAGGAATTATTAAAGAGAATTTGTGTTACTGATTGTTGAAGTATTTGGTTATGTCAAAGCAACGTTCAGTAAGACGTAAAAGGAGGAGATTTTATGGGAATCAGTTTACTAAAACTGATGACAACATCGAGTCTGAAGCATCATTTCACTCTGAGTCAACTGCTAATATTTCTACAGCCTCGAGTAGAAAACTTTCCAGTAGTCCTGCGATCGGAAACAAAAGGAAAAGGGAATGTTCTATGGATCACAATGACCAGTATGTTGACGGCTTTCGATTCATTGACATGGCGATACTAGGAGGAATTATATCCCTCCTAAAGTGCCCCTTACGTGAATGTTCAAAGTTGGTACTGATGGAAGGCAACTCAAGAAGGCATGGCTGTGCATCAGAGTTGAGGATTCTGTGCGAAGGATGTGGATGGATGAAGGCATTTTTTACTTCTAAAAAACCAGGAAAGTGTTTTGAAGTCAACAGACGTCTAGTCTATGCAATGAGATCTCTTGGAAAAGGTCATAGTGGTGCCAAGAAATTTTGTGCATATATGAATATGCCACCACCCTCCAGAGCAAAGCCTTATAAAAAGAACAGTAAGACAATAACAAAGCATTTGAAATCAATTGCAAAAAAGAGTATGTCGGATGCAGCAGAAGAAATAAGAAATTTAAAAAAGGTCAATGGTAATGAAGTTGCTGAATGTGCGGTGTCATGTGATGGCACGTGGCAAAGGCGTGGATTTTCCTCCCTGAATGGCTGTGTGACAGTGATGTCTATTGACACTGGAAAAGTTTTGGACACTGAAGCCTTGAGTCGAACTTGTAAGCGATGCCAACTTCATTCCCACCTTGACAAGGAAAGTATGGAGTATCAAACATGGAAAGCAAACCATAGCCAGTGTCTCACAAACTTCAAGGGGTCAGCCCCTGCCATGGAGCTAGAAGGTGCTGTGCAAATATTTAGAAGGTCAGCGGAATTGCATAGGCTCAGGTACACTGAACTGTATGGAGATGGGGACAGCAAGACATACAACCAAATAAAGGATGTCTACAAGGAACAAAACATTGAAGTTGTAAAGCAAAAATGCATCGGCCATGTGCAGAAAAGAGTTGGTACCACTCTACAGACTTTAAAAAAAGAAACCCCTGGTCTTGGAGGCAAGGGGAAATTAACAGATGCCATGATTGAAAAATTACAGAACTATTATGGCATAGCAATATGATCCAATGTTGGTAATGTTGAGGAAATGAAGAAAGCTGTGTTAGCAAGCTTCTTCCACAGTGCCTCAAGTGAATCTCACCCTCTTCACCAATATTGTCCTGTGGGTCCTGATAGTTGGTGTGGCTTTAAAAAAGATAAAACTTCTTATAAACATGGTCCTGGACTTCCTCTACCAGTCATTGCCCAAGTTAAGCCAATTTTTCAAAGGCTTAGTAATGATGCTTTACTTGAGAAATGCTTACATGGTAAAACATAAAACCAAAACGAAAGTTTTAATGGTCTTGTGTGGCAAAGAGTACCAAAGGAGGTGTTTGTTGCCAAGGATACCATTGAATTTGGTTTGTATGATGCCATTGCTCATTTTAATTATGGTGCACAGACTGTAATGAAATTGTACACAGCCCTAGGAATATCACCTGGAAAGTACACAGAGATTGGATGTGAAACAATGGACCGAGAACGCTTGTACAAGGCTGCATACAAAGAGAAGGAGTCTAACAAAAAGAGGAGAAAGGTTTTAAGAGGGCAAAAGAAAAAAAGGAAGACAAGAAAAAGCAGTCAGAGGGATTAATGTATGGTGCAGGACAGTTTTAAGGGATAGTTGACTTCACAATCACTTGCTAAAGCACTGTGGAAACTGGTATTTAATTTTTACTTTACGATCTCTCCATTTCACGGATTACATTATTTCTAAAATCTTCAACAGTTCTCATTTGAAGTGTATTTAATGTATTTCAGTGAAATTTGGTGCACAATTCACATATGTACTATTTTATGGTATGAACCTAAAAAATAGTTAATTTGTTCTTTCTTAGCCGTGTAATTTGATTATTAGTTACCAGGCGTGTCTAGAAATTAGCCGCAATAAACTTTCCACAATATTTCTCTGGGAAAAAATTGCAATTATTTTTTTTTAGGTTCATATCACACATATGAACTTAAACTAAATATTCACAAAGTTTCATAGTTGAATGTTATTTCTTTGCTGAGATATTGCTGTTACTGCAGGAAGCCTAAAAAGGTCTTTTGGGTGTGGCACGGTTGCTATGGCAACTCAACTGTACTTAAATCAATGAAAAAATTTTTTTATTTTTGATTTAAAATAGTATGACAGGTAAAGTAACATGCCAAAAGCAATCGGAAAAAAAATTTTCATTGGGTACCATTCCACCTTAAGAGCTGCTATAGCTGCACAAACATCCTTACTTGAGTCTAAATAGAAATAGCCCCTCTTGAAAAGTTCTGTCACATTTTTGTAATGCTCAATTTGTTTGTCCAAACAGCGGCTATCCCATAACCAATCGTAGTTTTCGAAATTGAATAAATTTACTTGAATTTTAGTCATATTAAAACCTTTACATAAATCAGCACAAAGTTCAATGCCAAAGGAGTAGCATAATCCTTCAAGTAACTGGTCATTAACAAAGTGTTTAGAAGGCACAACAGAGTCAAAATATCTTCCATTGAGCATGAAATGGCGTATGTGCATTGACGAACGTGGATGTGGAATTTTTTCCTCAGGTTTAACTTGATTATGGAAATATTCATCAGGCACTGAAGCATTCAATAATGGTTTAGTTGGTTTTACATATTGTAAATGCCAAGCATATTCACTTCTGTGGTGGTACCACATATAGTTGCACATCAAGCTATAATGGCAGAAACAGTAGCTATTAATATTCAGTTTCACAGTGGCTTCTGAGACAACTTCTATGAATTCTTTACCATGCAGTTTACTCACATAATGTCGGAATTCTCTGATATGTGCTGTTTTGAATGTCACTGGAAAATAATGCATGCACTGCATTACCTGCTTAATGCGAAGCACATACTCGGCAGTTTGAATCCAGCAAGGAATTCTTGGCTCTCCAATTCTTCCTGTCACCACCGGTTTACCAGTTTCCATTATCAGGCTTGGTGTAATCGCTGTAATGAATAGTGTGTCCACATCAACCAGACCAACATATGTAGCGTTAGTACATAAATCAGCGTGCATCATATCAAAATACATGCGAACTTTACCAATATGATGTATAACGTCAGGAGGATATGGTTTCATGTAGCAATCTCTAAAATATAGCTTTTTATTCTTAGAGGTTTTATTTAATGTTGACCCATATTTTCTGTCAGCTTCATTTTCTTCATCCAACACCACAACAACCTTAGAGTTCTTAGGCCAAAATAGTTCCATACTGCGTAGAATCCAAGTTTCAGCTTGCGCAGGAAACTCGGCCACTCTTGTAGTGTATCGCAAGTACAATTCAACGTCTTGTAAGGCATTAATGTACCTTTCATCTTTATGTGGCGCGCTGCTTGATCCAATATATGATTCATTGACTGATATTTCGCACATTAAGCAGTGACCAAACTGCCCTACTCCCATTTTCGTTCTTAGGTATAGAGACACAATAAGAGTTATTACTATAATTCCGACCTTAATCCGTGTTGGAACAGATCGTATCGCCATCTAGTAGCTTCTGAAATGTCTAGCAAGGGTAAACTCCTTTCTTGTCGTGATAAAAACTCCGTAAAAATGTTGTTGCTGTTTTTCTTGGATAATCGTAAATTCCTGCATGTGGGGTCACAAAATAAAGAATTAACCAGAAGTCTCACTCAGTGTCGGCAGAGCTTTCAAGGCTCTCTTTATCTCATAAACATATCACAAACAACCTTATAAAGTAGCTAAGCCACGAACGGTGGAGAAATGTTAAAATAGTTCAGTTTTTCCAAAAGAAAATCTTTGAAGTTTGGTGTAACGCTTAAATTCTTAACAAAAGTTGTCATAACCATCCCCTTTATGACCAGTGGTCAAAGGTTTGTGGTCAAACGCAACTGGCGAACCATTAAAGGTTCATAGTTTGACTGAGATATCCAAAGCATTTGCGGGTTTCATAAAAGATAATATAGTAGTAAAATCACAGAGTGATTCACAGGCATCGTTGCAGTACCTGTTTCATACATTGTATAAGACAGTGCACTTTTATTGAATATTTGACGGCATGTTTTAGTTAAGGAAGCCAAGCAAAGGCAGAAAGAGGCAAGACATAAATCCTTATTACAGTGTATTGAAGTTTACTGTAAAAGGAAAGACTCGATTTTTCATTATGTAATTTGGGTATTGTTACAAAAGCTAAAAATTCAACTAACATTCATATTTTGTCCTTTTTTTTAAATTTTGAATTGACATAAAGTATTACTTTACCCTAATATTCTCACAAAAAGATCAGATAGCTTGGTGCATGTCCTCTTATTTAGAAACGAATTGTGTTCACATATTCAGAAGAGACCATCCTTCTGGTGACCACCATCAAGCCCATCCAAAATTGAGACCTATGATAAAGTATGAGTGTGACAGATGGAAAGGATAAATTCATGTGCCCTGTATTAGATAGAATCGAGCAAACGTTCATCTTTTGCTCTTCTAAATAAAATTTTATGTGATGATGACATGCTTCTTTGATCTTAGTTCATTTCTTTTATTAATGCTATATGGTTTCAGAGTAAATAATTGTGCTATCCAATACGCTTCTCTAGCGAATACTTCCCCTTCCAAATCTCCATCAGTTTCACAATTTACTTGTTCGATCCCAATTCATTTAATGTCATTAATACTGTGCAATGTGGCATTAAAATGCACCGCCATCTCTCAGGTCTTTTTACTAGTATTCATGGAAGACTTGTGATTCCGGAAGTGCACTTTTAATTGCGGAGGTAGAGCGCACATATTGTAGCTTACTACATGTTAAACTTCATATATGCTCTCTCATCTTCCAAGCAAGACTGTGAATCCCATCGGCAATCATACTACCAAGACAAGTAGTTGGTCTGTGAGCCATATCTATACATGTCAGATATATATATATATATATATATATATATATATATATATATATATATTTCTAAAAGGCATTAAATATTCATGAGAAAATGACAAAAGAAAATCATAAGCGTGTCGGATCTATATATGTGATGAAGATACATGAGCCTTTATAAGTGAAGAAGACGTTCAATTTTTTCGGCTTACGAAAGATAAATTTCCAAACTTTCTTCACGAATTAGCGTATTAGGAGGTTCATTTTAGAAGACATTTAAAAAACTCCCAGTTCGTGCTTTATCGGGTCTAAAACACTCGGCTATCGCTTCGTGTTTTAAATCCCGATAAAGCACTCCTGCTCGGTTTTAGGCTTTCTTCTCTTGGTTGTCCGCAGTAGTGACTTCAGCTTTGTAGACCACACTTTTTTGTAGGCATTTGCCTCCGGTTGGGCATTCGTCAGCACGCCGGCAGTTGTAATGGCGTAAGTCGGTGTTTTTAGTCGGCTGAGTTTAGTTGGCTTGTTTATTGAGTACGGTTTTGTTGTGTCTTGTGATGAAAGCTTTCATGTTTTCTGTACAGCTGTAGCTCACTCGCGCTGTATGTCTGTTGGATAATGTGCTAAGTCTGTTTGAGGCCGGGAAGTGCTTGTCTTTGAGCTGTAAAAAGTCATGTGCGACAGTTAATGCAGAGTGGTTCATCGTTCGGTTTTCAATAGGGTTTGTAAATGCCGTTGGTTAAGTGAAAGGTCAAGTCTAGGAAGTTTGTGCATTGTTGGTTTGCTTGTGATGGGATCTTGAGTCCAAGTTCGTTAAATATGCGTACCAGGTCTTTTCGTGCTGTGACACTTTCGTTACATTCATTTGGTTTATATATATGTATATATATATATATATATATATATATGTATGATGAAAAGTTTGTTCTCAAGCTTTTATCTCAGAAAATTTCTGAGCTCCCCAACGGGAATCGAACCCGTGTCTCCCGATTGCCGGCACGGTTGTTTTACCACTAGACTATAGGGTCTCAGACGGCAAGCATGATGTTAATTAGAGACCTGGTTCGTAATATTGATATGCCTCTTTCGTACTTGAAAGCTGAACATACCTGTGATGTGATATTGTGTATGGGTAAAGTTCATCTTACTAAGTGTAGATGTTTGTAAGCTTGGATATATGTATGATGAAAAGTTTGTTCTCAAGCTTTTATCTCAGAAAATTTCTGAGCTCCCCAACGGGAATCGAACCCGTGTCTCCCGATTGCCGGCACGGTTGTTTTACCACTAGACTATAGGGTCTCCGACGGCAAGCATGATGTTAATTAGAGACCTGGTTCGTAATATTGATATGCCTCTTTCGTACTTGAAAGCTGAACATACCTGTGATGTGATATTGTGTATGGGTAAAGTTCATCTTACTAAGTGTAGATGTTTGTAAGCTTGGATATATGTATGATGAAAAGTTTGTTCTCAAGCTTTTATCTCAGAAAATTTCTGAGCTCCCCAACGGGAATCGAACCCGTGTCTCCCGATTGCCGGCACGGTTGTTTTACCACTAGACTATAGGGTCTCAGACGGCAAGCATGATGTTAATTAGAGACCTGGTTCGTAATATTGATATGCCTCTTTCGTACTTGAAAGCTGAACATACCTGTGATGTGATATTGTGTATGGGTAAAGTTCATCTTACTAAGTGTAGATGTTTGTAAGCTTGGATATATGTATGATGAAAAGTTTGTTCTCAAGCTTTTATCTCAGAAAATTTCTGAGCTCCCCAACGGGAATCGAACCCGTGTCTCCCGATTGCCGGCACGGTTGTTTTACCACTAGACTATAGGGTCTCCGACGGCAAGCATGATGTTAATTAGAGACCTGGTTCGTAATATTGATATGCCTCTTTCGTACTTGAAAGCTGAACATACCTGTGATGTGATATTGTGTATGGGTAAAGTTCATCTTACTAAGTGTAGATGTTTGTAAGCTTGGATATATGTATGATGAAAAGTTTGTTCTCAAGCTTTTATCTCAGAAAATTTCTGAGCTCCCCAACGGGAATCGAACCCGTGTCTCCCGATTGCCGGCACGGTTGTTTTACCACTAGACTATAGGGTCTCCGACGGCAAGCATGATGTTAATTAGAGACCTGGTTCGTAATATTGATATGCCTCTTTCGTACTTGAAAGCTGAACATACCTGTGATGTGATATTGTGTATGGGTAAAGTTCATCTTACTAAGTGTAGATGTTTGTAAGCTTGGATATATGTATGATGAAAAGTTTGTTCTCAAGCTTTTATCTCAGAAAATTTCTGAGCTCCCCAACGGGAATCGAACCCGTGTCTCCCGATTGCCGGCACGGTTCGATTCCCGTTGGGGAGCTCAGAAATTTTCTGAGATAAAAGCTTGAGAACAAACTTTTCATCATACATATATCCAAGCTTACAAACATCTACACTTAGTAAGATGAACTTTACCCATACACAATATCACATCACAGGTATGTTCAGCTTTCAAGTACGAAAGAGGCATATCAATATTACGAACCAGGTCTCTAATTAACATCATGCTTGCCGTCGGAGACCCTATAGTCTAGTGGTAAAACAACCGTGCCGGCAATCGGGAGACACGGGTTCGATTCCCGTTGGGGAGCTCAGAAATTTTCTGAGATAAAAGCTTGAGAACAAACTTTTCATCATACATATATCCAAGCTTACAAACATCTACACTTAGTAAGATGAACTTTACCCATACACAATATCACATCACAGGTATGTTCAGCTTTCAAGTACGAAAGAGGCATATCAATATTACGAACCAGGTCTCTAATTAACATCATGCTTGCCGTCTAAGACCCTATAGTCTAGTGGTAAAACAACCGTGCCGGCAATCGGGAGACACGGGTTCGATTCCCGTTGGGGAGCTCAGAAATTTTCTGAGATAAAAGCTTGAGAACAAACTTTTCATCATACATATATCCAAGCTTACAAACATCTACACTTAGTAAGATGAACTTTACCCATATATATGTATATATATATATATATATATATATATATATATATATGCTATTAGGGCGATCAGTTGAAAACATAATGTTGAACTATAAATTTTGAATCTGATCTAAAATCTTAAAACGTTATTAAAACTTTAAAAAGACTAAAAGACTGAATTTTCGGGAGCTAACTGCGACCTTCATCAGAGTTATTTACAATTTCGGCAAGTCAAGTTGGGCTATTTAATAGGCTGAGGCGGTTAACCGGTTAACCGACAAGAATCGGTTTTTTTAACAGATCGATTTCACGAGTCTCCTTAATATCAGATAACCGACTAACCGAAATAACCGAAAAACCGATTCAAAATTTGAAAAGAAAACAGTGCGAGAATAGCGCTGCGATTGCTTGGTTGACTAAACTTGATAACCGGGTCAAACAAACTTGCAATTCAAATATTTGATTGGCTAAGATGAGGGCGGACGTCTGCAAAGACGTGCAGACAAAAGACTATTAAAGTGTGTGACTCATCGCGTAACTAGTCGGCCGCAACGGCGTCAACCAATAAGATTGTGTTTATATCTTTAATTTATTCTTGTTGTCAACACGTGTCTTGCACCAAGCGCACGTTTGCTCGTTATTCAATTCCTACAGTGCGTTTAACTCTCTGCGTTTATATTTGCCTATTTTGCGATGTCGGGAAGAAGTGAAGTATGGAAGTTTTTCAAAAACATGGAAGAAGCAAAGGACAGCGCTGTCTGTCAAGTTTGTTTGCAAACCATCAAAAACAAGGGGAGCAACACATCGAACCTACTGAGGCATCTTCAGAAAAGACATGCACAGCAATACGCCACCATCAATATGAAAAAGCGCAAGACCAGTTCTTCTTCAAACAGTACCTGAAATATTCGGTTATTGATGGCGATGAAGATCCTCTAAAGTGGTGGAAACGAAACGAACCTGATTTTCCGCTACTAAGTCAGCTTGCCAAAAGATATCTGGCCATTCAAGCTTCCAGCTCTCCGTCGGAACGACTATTTAGTAAAGCAGGACTTGTCATCACTCCCGCACGAGCACAGCTAAAACCTGAGAAGGTTGACATGGTTGTTTTCTTAGCTGAGAACTTATAAACCAAGACAGTTTGAGCATTTGCCATTTAGACGTAATATTGTTGTACATAACTAGCATACAATCAATTTTTTACAAATATAATTAACATAATACACAAGCCAAATTGTTTATTTTTGTCGCAATTTAATTGATCAAAAGACTCGGTTATGTCGGTTATTTCGGTTATTTCGCGACGGTTTTCGGTTTCGGTTTTTTTACAAAACCGCCTCAGCCTACTATTTAACTGGTCTCTATGTGTCCCGAGGGATCTTAATAATGGTAAATATGGGCGTTGTAATTCTGCATGTTCATTAACCGAGGCCTCATTTAACACAGAATGTAAAGCTTCAAGAAAAATACGTTTATGGTAGTTTGTCACACCTCTCTCCAAAACTTCAACGTCTGTTGAGGTTACATCGTGTCCAGTTTTCTCTGCATGATCTTTTATTGCTGATTCGTTCCTCTTTCTCACCCCTGGTTTATGTTCTAACCATCTGGAGTTCCATGACAATTTTGTCTCACCAATATATGTAAATGGACAGGATTTACATTTAAATTTGTACACGATGCCTTTAATCTGGTTTTCTGAGGGTCTTTCTTTAGGTCTTTGAAAAACATTTGACAACGTCTTCACCGGCTTAAATGCTGTTTTTATCCCGGCTTCAACGAGGATTCGTTTGATTCTTTCTGAAGTACCTTTTATGTAGGGCAGACATGAAAAACCTCGGGGAGTAATATTTTGGGTCCGATGAACCTTGTTTTTCGGACTATATATTTTTTTAATAAATGTCTTATTGTACCCGTTCAGTGTCAGATCTTGTAGGACTTTTTCCTTTTCTTGTGCCTTTAAATTTTCTCCGCAAGGAATGGCATCTGCTCTATCTAACAGCGTTTTTACAACGGCTTTTTTGTCTTGCATCGGTTTATGCGAATCAAAGGATAAATATTTGTCACTATGGGTATTTTTTCGGTGTACTTTCACTTGTATTCTTCCATTCTCCTGAGTATAGATTTCAGTGCCCAAAAACGATATATACTGGTTCCCTTGGTTGATCGAAGGAGTCTCGATCGTAAATTGTATGTGTTTATTAATGGTATTTAAATGAGAATGGAATCTTATTACATCTTTCGTCTTTAGGCATGAGACGCTATGTGGATGACTCAAATACATGCCAGAAGGTTAGAACATAAACCAGGGGTGAGAAAGAGGAACGAATCAGCAATAAAAGATCATGCAGAGAAAACTGGACACGATGTAACCTCAACAGACGTTGAAGTTTTGGAGAGAGGTGTGACAAACTACCATAAACGTATTTTTCTTGAAGCTTTACATTCTGTGTTAAATGAGGACTCGGTTAATGAACATGCAGAATTACCACGTCCATATTTACCAGTATTGAAATCCCTCGGGACACATAGAGACCAGTTAAATAGCCCAACTTGACTTGCCGAAATTGTAAATAACTCTGATGAAGGTCGCAGTTAGCGCCCGAAAATTCAGTCTTTTAGTCTTTTTAAAGTTTTAATAACGTTTTAAGATTTTAGATCAGATTCAAAATTTATAGTTCAACATTATGTTTTCAACTGATCGCCCTAATAGCATATATATATATATATAATATCTTCACGAGCCCGCTCAACATAAAGTTTAAACGTCATATAAACATCATAAAAACTTTATTAAAAAAGAAGAAAAATCCGCAACTTACGTTTCGGGGTCCGGCCCCTTCTTCAGCAGCTCACAGTTAAAGAATAGAGTCCTTATATACCTTATCGTTGTTTTATATATACCTGTGGAAAGGCCAGATGTAAAGTTTGTAAATTTGTTGAAACTGGATCGACCTTTATGGGTAATGTTGAGAAGCGGTCTTTTCATATCAATCATTCCTTTGATTGTGACTCTCGGGGGGTGGTATATTTAATAACATGCAAGAGATGTAGCAAACAATATGTGGGGAGCACAATAACACCATTTAGGTTAAGGTTCAATAACCATAAGAGCTCATTGAGACGATATGAAAGGGGACAAAGGGGAATTTGTGGGGAACACCTGTATGCACATTTTTTTGATAATGAGCATATAGGTATGAAAGATTTATCGGTTAAAATATTTGATGTTACCGATGTTAGGGATCCAACAGCAAGGGAAGGTTTTTGGATTGAAAAATTAAAATGTTATACTCCTCTGGGATTGAATGTAATGGAAGTTTGAAATTTATGTAAATTTAAGGAAGAACGATAAGGTATATAAGGACTCTATTCTTTAACTGTGAGCTGCTGAAGAAGGGGCCGGACCCCGAAACGTAAGTTGTGGATTTTTCTTCTTTTTTAATAAAGTTTTTATGATGTTTATATATATATATATATACACATATATATAAACCAAATGAATGTAACGAAAGTGTGCACAGCATGACAAAGCACGAAAAGACCTGGTACGCATATTTAACGAACTTGGACTCAAGATCCCATCACAAGCAAACCAATAATGCACAAACTTCCTAGACTTGACCTTTCACTTAACCAACGGCACTTACAAACCCTATTGAAAACCGAACGATGAACCACTCTACATTAACTGTCTATCTAACCACCCCCCTTCAGTTATCTGACATTTACCTCTTTCGATTAACAGACGCATCAACGCATTATCTTGCAACAAAGAAACGTTTGACACTGCAGCACCTTTATACAATAACGCCTTAAAGCGAAGTAACTTTGACACACAACTAACGTACGAACCACCGACCACTAACGCAAACTCCAGACACAACAACTTAAGACGAAACAGACAGCGAAATGTGACTTGGTACAACCCACCATTTAGCAAGAATATTAGAACGAAAATCGCACATGACTTTTTACAACTCATAGACAAGCACTTCCCGGCCTCAAACAGACTTAGCACATTATTCAACAGACATACAGCGCGAGTGAGCTACAGCTGCACAGAAAACATGAAAGCTTTCATCACAAGACACAACAAAACCGGACTCAATAAACAAGCCAACTAAACTCAGCCGACTAAAAACACCGACCTACGCCATTACAACTGCCGGCGTGCTGACGAATGCCCAACCGGAGGCAAATGCCTACAAAAAAGTGTGGTCTACAAAGCTGAAGTCACTACTGCGGAACACCAAGAGAAGAAAGCCTAAAACCGAGCAGGAGTGCTTTATCCGGATTTAAAACACGAAGCGATAGCCGAGTGTTTTAGACCCGATAAAGCACGAACTGGGAGTTTTTTAAATGTCTTCTAAAATGAACCTCCTAATACGCTAATTCGTGAAGAAAGTTTGGAAATTTATCTTTCGTAAGCCGAAAAAATTGAATGTCTTCTTCACTTATAAAGGCACATGTATCTTCATCTCATATATAGATCCGACACGCTTATGATTTTCTTTTGTCATTTTCTCATGAATATTTAATGCCTTTTAGAAATATATTTATATATATAACATGTATAGATATGGCTCACAGGCCAACTACTTGTCTTGGTAGTATGATTGCCGATGGGATTCACAGTCTTGCTTGGAAGATGAGAGAGCATATATGAAGTTTAACATGTAGTAAGCTACAATATGTGCGCTCTACCTCCGCAATTAAAAGTGCACTTCCGGAATCACAAGTCTTCCATGAATACTAGTAAAAAGACCTGAGAAATGGCGGTGCATTTTAATGCCACATTGCACAGTATTAATGACATTAAATGAATTGGGATCGAACAAGTAAATTGTGAAACTGATGGAGATTTGGAAGGGGAAGTATTCGCTAGAGAAGCGTATTGGATAGCACAATTATTTACTCTGAAACCATATAGCATTAATAAAAGAAATGAACTAAGATCAAAGAAGCATGTCATCATCACATAAAATTTTATTTAGAAGAGCAAAAGATGAACGTTTGCTCGATTCTATCTAATACAGGGCACATGAATTTATCCTTTCCATCTGTCACACTCATACTTTATCATAGGTCTCAATTTTGGATGGGCTTGATGCTGGTCACCAGAAGGATGGTCTCTTCTGAATATGTGAACACAATTCGTTTCTAAATAAGAGGACATGCACCAAGCTATCTGATCTTTTTGTGAGAATATTAGGATAAAGTAATACTTTATGTTAATTCAAAATTTTAAAAAAAGGACAAAATATGAATGTTAGTTGAATTTTTAGTTTTTGTAACAATACCCAAATTACATAATGAAAAATCGAGTCTTTCCGTTTACAGTAAACTTCAATACACTGTAATAAGGATTTATGTCTTGCCTCTTTCTGCCTTTGCTTGGCTTCCTTAACTAAAACATGCTGTCAAATATTCAATAAAAGTGCACTGTCTTATACAATGTATGAAACAGGTACTGCAACGATGCCTGTGAATCACTCTGTGATTTTACTACTATATTATCTTTTATGAAACTCGCAAATGCTTTGGATATCTCAGTCAAATTATGAACCTTTTATGGTTCGCCAGTTGCGTTTGACCACAAACCTTTGACCACTGGTCATAAAGGGGATGGTTATGACAACTTTTGTTAAGAATTTAAGCGTTACACCAAACTTCAAAGATTTTCTTTTGGAAAAACTGAACTATTTTAACATTTCTCCGCCGTTCGTGGCTGGGGATGAATGGAACGAAAACTAGACGTCAATAATGACGAAAAGTGCCACCTTAGCTACTTTATAAGTGTAATGTTCTTCTGTGATACTTTATTGTTCTCCCCACGTCTATATCTATATGCTTACTTTCCCGCCCTCGTCTCTCGCGCTCATCCCTGAACATCCACGTGACTCGAATGATTAAGACTACACTACATCCCTCCCTCAATTCACAAAAGAAAAGGAACCCAGTTCAAAGTTAAGGACCTTAGTGTTCAGAAACTAGAAGTTCGGTAATGGCCCAACTATACGATAACTGTTCGGTGAAGTTCTTGAGCTTCAACTTTAACGCAACGTTAATAATAAGTATCTTATAAGTTAGAGTTCTTATAAAGTCAACTGTTTCAAATCGTACTTCGCTTCACCAATGCAACTGTACGCCATATCTGACAGGATGCCTTCTCACTCTTCTGGGGTAGCGGGGTAGCTCAGGAGCTTCAGACACGGATGTCTCAGGTTGACATACTGGATCGCCAATGTCTTCATCATCACTTGTTTCTTCACTGTCATTTCTGGTTGACGCTCTCTTGAAGCATGATGAATTTCGGGTTATTCTTCCGTTTTTGTTACGTGCTGTAACCATTGAACCTTTCCTTGAGATAACGACGTACGGCTCGAGTCGGTAAGGAGTATCTCTCTTTCTCTTCGAGTCGTCGCGTTTGACGAATACCGTATCACCTTTCTTGATTGTGGATGGTCGAACATACCCTTTGGCGTCGGCGTATCTCTTCATCTTTGACTTCGCGTTGCGGTCGTTTTCCTCGATTGTTGCCTCTTGCTGTCCTGCGTTAAACTCCGGTAATTTTGTTTTCATCGCTCGACCAAATAGCGCTGTCGCTGGGGGAACTCTTGTTGTTGTGTGGGGTGTTGCTCTGAAATTTCTCAGGAAACGATACATTTCTTGTTTCCAACTCTTGCGCTCGACGTTTGCAGTCTTGATCACCTTCTTCACCGTCCTTACAAATCGTTCGACTTCGCCATTTGCTCTTGGCCAACGAGGGGTAACCTTTCGGTGTTTGAAACCGAGGGTCTGTGCGAAGGAATGAAATGCGTTGCTATTGAAAGGCGGTCCATTATCTGTCTTTACCACATCTGGTATGCCAAATTCAGAGAAGACTTTGTCTACTTTTGGAATAACTGTGTTTGCTGAAGTAGATTTGACTATTTCGATGACGGGATATCTGGAGTAGTCATCCGTGATTATCAGGAGGTACTCGTTGTTTGGAAGCTCGGCAAAATCCATGCTGACTTCTGACCAGGGAGCTTTTGGAAGCGGAGACATCGAGAGTGGTTCACGTTTGGAGTGTGGCGTTGAAACCAAACACGCACAACATGACTGGACTTTCTTCTCCACCATCTTGTCAATGCCGGGAAACCACACCTTCTCACGAAGGAGTGATTTTGTTTTCACCACTCCTTGGTGTCCTTCATGTGCCAGAATTACCACGCGCTCTTGTAGCTTCTTGGGTACAGCTATTTTTGTTCCACGAAGGATTACTCGAGGATTCACGCCTGCCGTTAACTCGTCTTTTACCTTCTGCCATGCTGTAAAATCTGCTGCATCTACGCCTGGCTGTTAACTCCTTCGTGCCAGTTGCCAGTTTCTACCGCTTTAGACACTGCTTGTAAGGTCACGTCGGCTTTGGTAGCTTCTTCGATTTCTTGAACCGTTAGCGCTTTCGGCGTCGAGGTTAGGGTAATGTAATTGACATATTCTTCGGCTATCTTTTCTTCTCGGCTGGCAGCGATGGATTGTTTCGAGGGATGACGTGATAGGTAATCGGCTGGGTTTCCGTCGCCTTTTCGGTAGCGCACTTTAATCTGATACGGCTGGAGCCTGAGAGCCCATCTCTCAATTCTCGGTGGGGGTTTGGAGCTCGGGTTGCCAAAAATAGACACTCGAGGCTTGTGGTCTGTGTAGATTACTACAGGTTTGCCGTAAATGTAGAGATGCAGGTGTTCGCAGGCCCAAACGATGGCAAGAGCCTCGAGTTCCGTCTGGCTGTAGCACTGCTCTGTCTCGGTCAAGGAACGACTGGCGTAGGTGATGATGTGGTCGGTTCCGGTTTTTTGATTTTTCTGCGTAAGAATGGCTGCTAAGCCAACAGGGCTGGCATCGACCAAGAGTTCGGTATCCTTGGCTGGATCGAAGTATGCCGTAACAGGTGCTTTCACTAGGGCGTCTTTTAGTTCGTTAACTGCGCGATCGTGCTGTGGTGTCCACTTCCAGGGTTGGTCCATGTGAGTGAGCTTGCCCTCTCAACATGAACTCGCAGGGAACCAATTGACTGAGTTTTGATAACATCCTGTGAGCTCATTTGTCCTCGAGATCCCAGAAATGGAGGAATGTTGAGTTCAACTCCAGGGGGTAAGTGACCCTGAATAGTGAAGCCCTTATCTGCCATAACTGAATCACCATTTACAAACTGTTAGTCCAAAAACCCACTTCGTTGCACAATCTCCCTGTCAGAAATATGCCCAGTGTACAATTGGCTAACAAATGAAAACGAACCTCCAGGAGTAATACCAACTGGGCATTTCAAGGTCGTTTGGTTCTTGTATGAGCTAAAAAGTTCACTGTTCAAACAAAGGCTGCTGGGCACCTGACACCTAACCTCAGTGCAGTCAATTATTACTCTGGTTGATGAGTATTTCTCTTTAAACTGTTCTAGCAAGTGCTTATCCACTGTTTCCCTTGATGGCCACATTGGTACATCTTTTAGTTTCAAGTACAGGAGATATACCCAAGTAATTATGATCCTGCTAATAGTGGACTGAGAGACACCATATAAATGAGCTAGGTGCTCTTCTGCAAAACCTTGACGAAGTCTACATAATGTAATAAAAAGTTCTTCCTTGGGATGTAGTGTTCGCGGTCTGCCTGTTTTGGGAGGAGGTTCCATAGGCCCATCATCACTAAAACATACGGGACTTTGATCGGACTGTTCAGTGGATGATGAGCTCCAATATCTAATATTCTCACCAACCTCCCCAGAGTCACAAAAATCGTACAGAGCCTGAAATAACTCCACAGTTGCAAACCCAGTATAAAAGGTTATTTCTTTGCCACTATTAAAGCGGGAAAAAGAGAAAGATTTCTTTTCCATGTCTTGGCACCTTTTTGTCAGGTCACTCACCTTCGTTTGGAGGTTGTTAACTTGTGACTCCAGCGCCCTTCTTTTGGCTTTTTCCTCATTTAATTGCCTCTTAAGATCCTGATTTCTGAGCCTTAGATCAGAAATGATCTCTTCAGGCAGCACATCCTCTTCGAGTGCAATATCCACAGCATCACATTGAGCAGAAGTGGAAGGTGCGTCTTCAGATATATCCGCCATATCTTCTTGAGGCCCTTTACAGACTTCGTTACTGCCACTGGCATCTACATCCTTGCGAACTCTTGCAGTTGGCGGCTTTCGTTTCTTTCGGGAACTTTCTTTCCAGGGAAATATTGAAGGGACAGCCGTCGCTTTCAATATTCGTTTTCCGGCAAGGCTTCGTTCAAAGTCGCTTTCCTGGAAGTGTCGCAAGCATACTCGGGTGTTCTTTGTGATGCTGAAATATCGACCAACATCTCTTCGAATAGCTCGAATCCACTCGTCCCTTGAACTTTTATTGCTCGGAAACGTATGGAAAGATATCTTCATTCCATTTTCTCGATACGTTTTCTTGGTACACAGTGGAACACAACAATTTTGAACCATTTCTAAACTCACACTTCGCTATGTTTATGTTTTCTTCTTCCAAGTTGATTGAAGTGGCCCTTATGACCTCGTTTCGGTGCAAACCGTACCAGGCCTTTCTGCGCGGCAGCCATTTTGAATAAGGTCCATAAGGTTCTTTGTGATATGTTTATGAGATAAAGAGAGCCTTGAAAGCTCTGCCGACACTGAGTGGGACTTCTGGTTAATTCTTTATTTTGTGACCCCACATGCAGGAATTTACGATTATCCAAGAAAAACAGCAACAACATTTTTACGGAGTTTTTATCACGACAAGAAAGGAGTTTACCCTTGCTAGACATTTCAGAAGCGACTAGATGGCGATACGATCTGTTCCAACACGGATTAAGGTCGGAATTATAGTAATAACTCTTATTGTGTCTCTATACCTAAGAACGAAAATGGGAGTAGGGCAGTTTGGTCACAGCTTAATGTGCGAAATATCAGTCAATGAATCATATATTGGATCAAGTAGCGCGCCACATAAAGATGAAAGGTACATTAATGCCTTACAAGACGTTGAATTGTACTTGCGATACACTACAAGAGTGGCCGAGTTTCCTGCGCAAGCTGAAACTTGGATTCTACACAGTATGGAACTATTTTGGCCTAAGAACTCTAAGGTTGTTGTGGTGTTGGATGAAGAAAATGAAGCTGACAGAAAATATGGGTCAACATTAAATAAAACCTCTAAGAATAAAAAGCTATATTTTAGAGATTGCTACATGAAACCATATCCTCCTGACGTTATACATCATATTGGTAAAGTTCGCATGTATTTTGATATGATGCACGCTGATTTATGTACTAACGCTACATATGTTGGTCTGGTTGATGTGGACACACTATTCATTACAGCGGTTACACCAAGCCTGATAATGGAAACTGGTAAACCGGTGGTGACAGGAAGAATTGGAGAGCCAAGAATTCCTTGCTGGATTCAAACTGCCGAGTATGTGCTTCGCATTAAGCAGGTAATGCAGTGCATGCATTATTTTCCAGTGACATTCAAAACAGCACATATCAGAGAATTCCGACATTATGTGAGTAAACTACATGGTAAAGAATTCATAGAAGTTGTCTCAGAAGCCACTGTGAAACTGAATATTAATAGCTACTGTTTCTGCCATTATAGCTTGATGTGCAACTATATGTGGTACCACCACAGAAGTGAATATGCTTGGCATTTACAATATGTAAAACCAACTAAACCATTATTGAATGCTTCAGTGCCTGATGAATATTTCCATAATCAAGTTAAACCTGAGGAAAAAATTCCACATCCACGTTCGTCAATGCACATACGCCATTTCATGCTCAATGGAACATATTTTGACTCTGTTGTCCATTATCAGGCTTGGTGTAACTGCTGTAATGAATAGTGTGTCCACATCAACCAGACCAACATATGTAGCGTTAGTACATAAATCAGCGTGCATCATATCAAAATACATGCGAACTTTACCAATATGATGTATAACGTCAGGAGGATATGGTTTCATGTAGCAATCTCTAAAATATAGCTTTTTATTCTTAGAGGTTTTATTTAATGTTGACCCATATTTTCTGTCAGCTTCATTTTCTTCATCCAACACCACAACAACCTTAGAGTTCTTAGGCCAAAATAGTTCCATACTGCGTAGAATCCAAGTTTCAGCTTGCGCAGGAAACTCGGCCACTCTTGTAGTGTATCGCAAGTACAATTCAACGTCTTGTAAGGCATTAATGTACCTTTCATCTTTATGTGGCGCGCTACTTGATCCAATATATGATTCATTGACTGATATTTCGCACATTAAGCTGTGACCAAACTGCCCTACTCCCATTTTCGTTCTTAGGTATAGAGACGCATTATGAGTTTTTACTATAATTCCGACCTTAATCCGTGTTGGAACAGATCGTATCGCCATCTAGTCGCTTCTGAAATGTCTAGCAAGGGTAAACTCCGTAAAAATGTTGTTGCTGTTTTTCTTGGATAATCGTAAATTCCAGCATGTGGGGTCACAGAATAAAGAATTAACCAGAAGTCCCACTCAGTGTTGGCAGAGCTTTCAAGGCTCTCTTTATCTCATAAACATATCACAAACAACCTTATAAAGTAGCTAAGCCATGAACGGTGGAGAAATGTTAAAATAGTTCAGTTTTTCCAAAAGAAAATCTTTGAAGTTTGGTGTAACGCTTAAATTCTTAACAAAAGTTGTCATAACCATCCCCTTTATGACCAGTGGTCAAAGGTTTGTGGTCAAACGCAACTGGCGAACCATAAAAGGTTCATAGTTTGACTGAGATATCCAAAGCATTTGCGGGTTTCATAAAAGATAATATAGTAGTAAAATCACAGAGTGATTCACAGGCATCGTTGCAGTACCTGTTTCATACATTGTATAAGACAGTGCACTTTTATTGAATATTTGACAGCATGTTTTAGTTAAGGAAGCCAAGCAAGGGCAGAAAGAGGCAAGACATAAATCCTTATTACAGTGTATTGAAGTTTACTGTAAAAGGAAAGACTCGATTTTTCATTATGTAATTTGGGTATTGTTACAAAAACTAAAAATTCAACTAACATTCATATTTTGTCCTTTTTTTTAAATTTTGAATTGACATAAAGTATTACTTTACCCTAATATTCTCACAAAAAGATCAGATAGCTTGGTGCATGTCCTCTTATTTAGAAACGAATTGTGTTCACATATTCAGAAGAGACCATCCTTCTGGTGACCACCATCAAGCCCATCCAAAATTGAGACCTATGATAAAGTATGAGTGTGACAGATGGAAAGGATAAATTCATGTGCCCTGTATTAGATAGAATCGAGCAAACGTTCATCTTTTGCTCTTCTAAATAAAATTTTATGTGATGATGACATGCTTCTTTGATCTTAGTTCATTTCTTTTATTAATGCTATATAGTTTCAGAGTAAATAATTGTGCTATCCAATACGCTTCTCTAGCGAATACTTCCCCTTCCAAATCTCCATCAGTTTCACAATTTACTTGTTCGATCCCAATTCATTTAATGTCATTAATACTGTGCAATGTGGCATTAAAATGCACCGCCATCTCTCAGGTCTTTTTACTAGTATTCATGGAAGACTTGTGATTCCGGAAGTGCACTTTTAATTGCGGAGGTAGAGCGCACATATTGTAGCTTACTACATGTTAAACTTCATATATGTTTCATATATGACTTGTTAAACTTCATATGTACTTCATATGACTTACCATCGGCAATCCTACTACCAAGACAAGTAGTTGGTCTGTGAGCCATATCTATACATGTCATATATATAAATATATTTTTAAAAACCACTAAATATTCATGAGAAAATGACAAAAGAAAATCATAAGCGTGTCGGATCTATATATGAGATGAAGATACATGTGCCTTTATAAGTGAAGAAGACGTTCAATTTTTTCGGCTTACGAAAGATAAATTTCCAAACTTTCTTCACGAATTAGCGTATTAGGAGGTTCATTTTAGAAGACATTTAAAAAACTCGCAGTTCGTGCTTTATCGGGTCTAAAACACTCGGCTATCGCTTCGTGTTTTAAATCCCGATAAAGCACTCCTGCTCGGTTTTAGGCTTTCTTCTCTTGGTGTTCCGCAGTAGTGACTTCAGCTTTGTAGACCACACTTTTTTGTAGGCATTTGCCTCCGGTTGGGCATTCGTCAGCACGCCGGCAGTTGTAATGGCGTAGGTCGGTGTTTTTAGTCGGCTGATTTTAGTTGGCTTGTTTATTGAGTACGGTTTTGTTGTGTCTTGTGATGAAAGCTTTCATGTTTTCTGTACAGCTGTAGCTCACTCGCGCTGTATGTCTGTTGGATAATGTGCTAAGTCTGTTTGAGGCCGGGAAGTGCTTGTCTATGAGTTGTAAAAAGTCATGTGCGATTTTCGTTCTAATATTCTTGTTAAATGGTGGGTTGTACCAAGTCACATTTCGCTGTCTGTTTCGTCTTAAGTTGTTGTGTCTGGAGTTTGCGTTAGTGGTCGGTGGTTCGTACGTTAATGGTGTGTCAAAGTTACTTCGCTTTAAGGCGTTATTGTATAAAGGTGCTGCAGTGTCATGCGTTGATGCGTCTGTTAATCGAAAGAGGTAAATGTGAGATAACTGAAGGAGGTGGTTAGACAGACAGTTAATGTAGAGTGGTTCATCGTTCGGTTTTCAATAGGGTTTGTAAGTGCCGTTGGTTAAGTTAAAGGTCAAGTCTAGGAAGTTTGTGCATTGTTGCTTTGCTTGTGATGGGATCTTGAGTCCAAGTTCGTTAAATATGCGTACCAGGTCTTTTCGTGCTTTGTCATGCTGTGCACACTTTCGTTACATTCATTTGGTTTATATATATATATATAAATATATATGTATATATATATATATATATATATATATATATATATATATATATGCTATTAGGGCGATCAGTTGAAAACATAATGTTGAACTATAAATTTTGAATCTGATCTAAAATCTTAAAACGTTATTAAAACTTTAAAAAGACTAAAAGACTGAATTTTCGGGCGCTAACTGCGACCTTCATCAGAGTTATTTACAATTTTGGCAAGTCAAGTTGGGCTATTTAACTGGTCTCTATGTGTCCCGAGGGATTTCAATACTGGTAAATATGGACGTGGTAATTCTGCATGTTCATTAACCGAGTCCTCATTTAACACAGAATGTAAAGCTTCAAGAAAAATACGTTTATGGTAGTTTGTCACACCTCTCTCCAAAACTTCAACGTCTGTTGAGGTTACATCGTGTCCAGTTTTCTCTGCATGATCTTTTATTGCTGATTCGTTCCTCTTTCTCACCCCTGGTTTATGTTCTAACCTTCTGGCATGTATTTGAGTCATCCACATAGCGTCTCATGCCTAAAGACGAAAGATGTAATAAGATTCCATTCTCATTTAAATACCATTAATAAACACATACAATTTACGATCGAGACTCCTTCGATCAACCAAGGGAACCAGTATATATCGTTTTTGGACACTGAAATCTATACTCAGGAGAATGGAAGAATACAAGTGAAAGTACACCGAAAAAATACCCATAGTGACAAATATTTATCCTTTGATTCGCATAAACCGATGCAAGACAAAAAAGCCGTTGTAAAAACGCTGTTAGATAGAGCAGATGCCATTCCTTGCGGAGATAATTTAAAGGCACAAGAAAAGGAAAAAGTCCTACAAGATCTGACACTGAACGGGTACAATAAGACATTTATTAAAAAAATATATAGTCCGAAAAACAAGGTTCATCGGACCCAAAATATTACTCCCCGAGGTTTTTCATGTCTGCCCCACATAAAAGGTACTTCAGAAAGAATCAAACGAATCCTCGTTGAAGCCGGGATAAAAACAGCATTTAAGCCGGTGAAGACGTTGTCAAATGTTTTTCAAAGACCTAAAGAAAGACCCTCAGAAAACCAGATTAAAGGCATCGTGTACAAATTTAAATGTAAATCCTGTCCATTTACATATATTGGTGAGACAAAATTGTCATGGAACTCCAGATGGTTAGAACATAAACCAGGGGTGAGAAAGAGGAACGAATCAGCAATAAAAGATCATGCAGAGAAAACTGGACACGATGTAACCTCAACGGACGTTGAAGTTTTGGAGAGAGGTGTGACAAACTACCATAAACGTATTTTTCTTGAAGCTTTACATTCTGTGTTAAATGAGGCCTCGGTTAATGAACATGCAGAATTACCACGCCCATATTTACCATTATTAAGATCCCTCAGGACACATAGAGACCAGTTAAATAGCCCAACTTGACTTGCCGAAATTGTAAATAACTCTGATGAAGGTCGCAGTTAGCGCCCGAAAATTCAGTCTTTTAGTCTTTTTAAAGTTTTAATAACGTTTTAAGATTTTAGATCAGATTCAAAATTTATAGTTCAACATTATGTTTTCAACTGATCGCCCTAATAACATATATATATATATATATACATATATATAAACCAAATGAATGTAACGAAAGTGTCACAGCAAGAAAAGACCTGGCACAGCATGACAAAGCACTAAAAGACCTGGTACGCATATTTAACGAACTTGGACTCAAGATCACATCACAAGCAAACCAACAATGCACAAACTTCTTGGCCTTGACCTTTGACTTAACCAACGGCACTTACAAACCCTATTGAAAACCGAACGATGAACCACTCTACATTAACCGTCTATCTAACCACCCCCCTTCAGTTATCTGACATTTATCTCTTTCGATTAACAGACGCATCAACGCATTATCTTGCAACAAAGAAACGTTTGACACTGCAGCACCTTTATACAATAACGCCTTAAAGCGAAGTAACTTTGACACACCATTAACGTACGAACCACCGACCACTAACGCAAACTCCAGACACAACAACTTAAGACGAAACAGACAGCGAAATGTGACTTGGTACAACCCATCATTTAGCAAGAACATTAGAACGAAAATCGCACATGACTTTTTACAACTCATAGACAAGCACTTCCCGGCCTCAAACAGACTTAGCACATTATTCAACAGACATATAGCGCGAGTGAGCTACAGCTGTACAGAAAACATGAAAGCTTTCATCACAAGACACAACAAAACCGTACTCAATAAACAAGCCAACTAAACTCAGCCGACTAAAAACACCGACCTACGCCATTACAACTGCCGGCGTGCTGACGAATGCCCAACCGGAGGCAAATGCCTACAAAAAAGTGTGGTCTACAAAACTGAAGTCACTACTGCGGACAACCAAGAGAAGAAAGCCTAAAACCGAGCAGGAGTGCTTATCGGGATTTAAAACACGAAGCGATAGCCGAGTGCTTTAGACCCGATAAAGCACGAACTGCGAGTTTTTTAAATGTCTTCTAAAATGAACCTCCTAATACGCTAATTCGTGAAGAAAGTTTGGAAATTTATCTTTCGTAAGCCGAAAAAATTGAACGTCTTCTTCACTTATAAAGGCACATGTATGTTCATCACATATATAGATCCAACACGCTAATGATTTTCTTTTGTCATTTTCTCATGAATATTTAATGGTTTTTAAAAATATATTTATATATATAACATGTATAGATATGGCTCACAGACCAACTACTTGTCTTGGTAGTAGGATTGCCGATGGTAAGTCATATGAAGTACATATGAAGTTTAACAAGTCAAATATGAAACATATATGAAGTTTAACATTTAGTAAGCTACAATATGTGCGCTCTACCTCCGCAATTAAAAGTGCACTTCCGGAATCACAAGTCTTCCATGAATACTAGTAAAAAGACCTGAGAGATGGCGGTGCATTTTAATGCCACATTGCACAGTATTAATGACATTAAATGAATTGGGATCGAACAAGTAAATTGTGAAACTGATGGAGATTTGGAAGGGGAAGTATTCGCTAGAGAAGCGTATTGGATAGCACAATTATTTACTCTGAAACCATATAGCATTAATAAAAGAAATGAACTAAGATCAAAGAAGCATGTCATCATCACATAAAATTTTATTTAGAAGAGCAAAAGATGAACGTTTGCTCGATTCTATCTAATACAGGGCACATGAATTTATCCTTTCCATCTGTCACACTCATACTTTATCATAGGTCTCAATTTTGGATGGGCTTGATGCTGGTCACCAGAAGGATGGTCTCTTCTGAATATGTGAACACAATTCGTTTCTAAATAAGAGGACATGCACCAAGCTATCTGATCTTTTTGTGAGAATATTAGGGTAAAGTAATACTTTATGTCAATTCAAAATTTAAAAAAAAGGACAAAATATGAATGTTAGTTGAATTTTTAGTTTTTGTAACAATACCCAAATTACATAATGAAAAATCGAGTCTTTCCTTTTACAGTAAACTTCAATACACTGTAATAAGGATTTATGTCTTGCCTCTTTCTGCCCTTGCTTGGCTTCCTTAACTAAAACATGCTGTCAAATATTCAATAAAAGTGCACTGTCTTATACAATGTATGAAACAGGTACTGCAACGATGCCTGTGAATCACTCTGTGATTTTACTACTATATTATCTTTTATGAAACCCGCAAATGCTTTGGATATCTCAGTCAAACTATGAACCTTTAATGGTTCGCCAGTTGCGTTTGACCACAAACCTTTGACCACTGGTCATAAAGGGGATGGTTATGACAACTTTTGTTAAGAATTTAAGCGATACACCAAACTTCAAAGATTTTCTTTTGGAAAAACTGAACTATTTTAACATTTCTCTACCGTTCGTGGCTTAGCTACTTTATAAGGTTGTTTGTGATATGTTTATGAGATAAAGAGAGCCTTGAAAGCTCTGCCGACACTGAGTGGGACTTCTGGTTAATTCTTTATTTTGTGACCCCACATGCAGGAATTTACGATTATCCAAGAAAAACAGCAACAACATTTTTACGGAGTTTACCCTTGCTAGACATTTCAGAAGCGACTAGATGGCGATACGATCTGTTCCAACACGGATTAAGGTCGGAATTATAGTAAAAACTCATAATGCGTCTCTATACCTAAGAACGAAAATGGGAGTAGGGCAGTTTGGTCACAGCTTAATGTGCGAAATATCAGTCAATGAATCATATATTGGATCAAGTAGCGCGCCACATAAAGATGAAAGGTACATTAATGCCTTACAAGACGTTGAATTGTACTTGCGATACACTACAAGAGTGGCCGAGTTTCCTGCGCAAGCTGAAACTTGGATTCTACACAGTATGGAACTATTTTGGCCTAAGAACTCTAAGGTTGTTGTGGTGTTGGATGAAGAAAATGAAGCTGACAGAAAATATGGGTCAACATTAAATAAAACCTCTAAGAATAAAAAGCTATATTTTAGAGATTGCTACATGAAACCATATCCTCCTGACGTTATACATCATATTGGTAAAGTTCGCATGTATTTTGATATGATGCACGCTGATTTATGTACTAACGCTACATATGTTGGTCTGGTTGATGTGGACACACTATTCATTACAGCAGTTACACCAAGCCTGATAATGGACAACAGAGTCAAAATATGTTCCATTGAGCATGAAATGGCGTATGTGCATTGACGAACGCGGATGTGGAATTTTTTTCCTCAGGTTTAACTTGATTATGGAAATATTCATCAGGCACTGAAGCATTCAATAATGGTTTAGTTGGTTTTACATATTGTAAATGCCAAGCATATTCACTTCTGTGGTGGTACCACATATAGTTGCACATCAAGCTATAATGGCAGAAACAGTAGCTATTAATATTCAGTTTCACAGTGGCTTCTGAGACAACTTCTATGAATTCTTTACCATGTAGTTTACTCACATAATGTCGGAATTCTCTGATATGTGCTGTTTTGAATGTTAGGATTTCGGCAACCGAGATACCAGGCGGAAAACGAAGTCTAGTGATAAAGATTATTGCCCAGCAAATAACTTTGAAGAAGCCCATAATCAAATACACATGTCAGGATACTTTGAAATACGTTAGTTCCTCATTAAATTTCTTTCAAAGTATCCTGACATGTGTATTTGATTATGGGCTTATTTAAAATTATTTGCTGGGCAATAATCTTTATCACTAGACTTCTGTTTTGAATGTCACTGGAAAATAATTCATGCACTGCATTACCTGCTTAATGCGAAGCACATACTCGGCAGTTTGAATCCAGCAAGGAATTCTTGGCTCTCCAATTCTTCCTGTCACCACCGGTTTACCAGTTTCCATTATCAGGCTTGGTGTAACTGCTGTAATGAATAGTGTGTCCACATCAACCAGACCAACATATGTAGCGTTAGTACATAAATCAGCGTGCATCATATCAAAATAAATGCGAACTTTACCAATATGATGTATAACGTCAGGAGGATATGGTTTCATGTAGTAATCTCTAAAATATAGCTTTTTATTCTTAGAGGTTTTATTTAATGTTGACCCATATTTTCTGTCAGCTTCATTTTCTTCATCCAACACCACAACAACCTTAGAGTTCTTAGGCCTAAATAGTTCCATACTGTGTAGAATCCAAGTTTCAGCTTGCGCAGGAAACTCGGCCACTCTTGTAGTGTATCGCAAGTACAATTCAACGTCTTGTAAGGCATTAATGTACCTTTCATCTTTATGTGGCGCGCTGCTTGATCCAATATATGATTCATTGACTGATATTTCGCACATTAAGCTGTGACCAAACTGCCCTACTCCCATTTTCGTTCTTAGGTATAGAGACGCATTATGAGTTTTTACTATAATTCCGACCTTAATCCGTGTTGGAACAGATCGTATCGCCATCTAGTCGCTTCTGAAATGTCTAGCAAGGGTAAACTCCGTAAAAATGTTGTTGCTGTTTTTCTTGGATAATCGTAAATTCCTGCATGTGGGGTCACAGAATAAAGAATTAACCAGAAGTCCCACTCAGTGTTGGCAGAGCTTTCAAGGCTCTCTTTATCTCATAAACATATCACAAACAACCTTATAAAGTAGCTAAGCCACGAACGGTGGAGAAATGTTAAAATAGTTCAGTTTTTCCAAAAGAAAATCTTTGAAGTTTGGTGTATCGCTTAAATTCTTAACAAAAGTTGTCATAACCATCCCCTTTATGACCAGTGGTCAAAGGTTTGTGGTCAAACGCAACTGGCGAACCAAAGGGGTATCTGCGGAGAACAGATTCGCATTTTTATGAGGAAGTACATGTGGGTTTGGAGGATTTGTATGTAGAAAATAACTGGTGTAACGGATGCAATAGATCCAACAGCAAGAGAGGGATATTGGATTCAAAATTTAAAATGTTATGCACCATTGGGCTTGAACGTGATGGAGATCTAAAGCTATTATGTAAATAGGGTTGGTTAGGAAAGCTATTTAATAATTAGAAATTTTAGAAGAGCTGACAAAGAGGGAAGGTTCCCGAAATGTATTTTAATAAATGTTGATTTTGAAGATTATAAGTACATAAATGATCTTCAGGTGTCCGCTCGTCATTAAGTTAGTATTCACAAATATCTTCAAAAAACTTGATTAAAGAAAAAAAGAAATCTATGTTTTGAGGTCTAGCCCCTTCGTCAGAGTTTCTGACGAAAGGGCTAGAGTCCGAAACGTAAATTTTTCCCAATTAGTCTAGAATGTTAAATAACCTTCACACTTCGAATAAAGTCATTCATTCAGCCATCCTACTGGACATTGATCGAATAAAGCATAGGTCCCAAGTGACCCGCATCTGGACATCCAAACCCACCGACCCGCCAGGCAAGCATAAAAACCCGCATTGGCATTGATTTGCTGTATTTCTGTCTTCCGTGTTGTGAAATCATTTTTAAATGTGTTTTGGAACACAAATGTAAGGTACGATTTGACAGTGGGACTTGCAACACCGTTAAACGCATTCTGTGACATCCCAGACATGTTCACAATTCATTTCTTTGTAAATATAATCATTGATATCGCGCACACAGACTGCTTGAAATCATATTGGTGACTCGTCCCCAATCGCTTGCAAGGAACTCGCGCGCATGCGACCGCGGAGATTCATGGGGACTTTGAACAGTGCGAGTTTCGCAATTTGCAAAATACTTCTGTAAGTTAGGCAATGATAATAACACGCAGACTGTCCAACCTGAGGAGCTCGCGAAATCGAGATTTTACGAGGGGGGTTCTGGGAGCATGCTCCCACATTCTTGATGTCTTCAAACACGATTTCTAACTATCCCAGATGACAATTTCTGCCAAAAATGTTTCGTTAATTGATCCTAGTTTGCCCTCGTTTTTTATAAAAAATGCTACTGTACTGATATGATATTGTAATGAGAGACATATTCATCGAGAAGAAGTTTGAGAAATCGGATATTCCTGACTTATTTAAAGGCCACCTGTCTAATTTATGTCCTGTACATTTCATCCGTCTGTTTACCACTGGCGCCATTGTTTTGATTGAGTCTTCGAAAGATATCTATACTATTAGAATTTGACGAAAATATCTTTCTAGGCTTCTTGTTACTTGAAGCAAATGTCAAAATCGGGATTTTTCCTATCCCGACGGCATATTGGTCGGGATTCGGGATTTTCAAGCAAAATCGGGACAATCCCGACGAAATCGGGATGGTTGGACAGACTGTATACGTCAAACCCAGAGAAAAAATCAGTTGAATCTGTTGCAACTGAGATGTGTGGTGTGGCATATCAGTGTAGATGTACAGATTAAGATTAAATTTCCAAAAAGTACAAATTGAAGTGTAGGAGTGCATTTTTGAGTCTATGTGAGTGGGTAACTGGGTCAAAGAAAATCATTTAATTTTGCTTCAAAATGGTCTCAAAATGCAGGAAATGGCTTTTCAGAGAGCCTAATGTTGAAAATTTTCCGGGGGAGCATGCCCCCGGGCCCCCTAGAGCCTCGCGCCGAAGGCGCGAGTTACCTTCTGGTGACCAACATCAAGCCCATCCAAACTTGAGACCTATGAATCTGCATATGGTAGGGTGGTGTACAACGTGCTGAAATCAAATGTAGAAATGTTCTTGGCCTTCTTGTTGCTGTTAATCGTATCCAATTTTTTAATTATAGGATCTGAATTTTGAGCTACCCAAAATTTTCTATACCTGTTGTAAAACTTACTTTTCTCGTGAAAATTTTCCATTTGACTTTGTATCAATTTAAACACCTTAGATACTGTTTTGCTTAAAAGTTTTGTACTACATTTTCTGGATGCAACTATAAACCTAGCTCCAATAGGAGTTTGTGCAATTTTGGAATCCAGTGCATTAAAGGCGGAAATTTTTCATTTTCAATTAATTCCAAACGGAAATTCCTACAAATTTGAACATTGTTTTCAAGTATCTCTTTAATGTCTTTGTTTGCCAAACAGTAAGTATCCGAATTGCCCCCAGGAATTCATATTTCTGAAAGAATTCGATACACGTAATAGGATTTACAAACAAAAGCTACATTATTACTAGCTTTATCAATTGGCACAATGACACATTTTCGGTGTAAACTTGAAAGATATGACTGTACCTTCAGATCAACACAACCTTGTACTTATTCACTCTAACAATGTTGTGTGATATGTAGCAAAATGTTAGTATCAAATAATCTTCAAATATTAAGACTTCATTATCATTTTAATTAAAGCCATTTGCTGGGCATTTATATATTGTCCTTTTATTATTAATTTTCTAGGAACAATAGAAATAGAATGCTGTGTGGCTCTAAGGAAAAGTTTTTGTAGGGAGATTCTATCTGCTGTCACACAAATCCACAACCAAAACACTTTTAACCTAATGAAAAAATATGACACAAAAATGGATATGAAATGAGATAATTCATTTAAGATTAAAGTCATTTAAGAGCTGCTATAGCTGCACAAACATCCTTACTTGAGTCTAAATAGAAATAGCCCCTCTTGAAAAGTTCTGTCACATTTTTGTAATGCTCAATTTGTTTGTCCAAACAGCGGCTATCCCATAACCAATCGTAGTTTTCGAAATTGAATAAATTTACTTGAATTTTAGTCATATTAAAACCTTTACATAAATCAGCACAAAGTTCAATGCCAAAGGAGTAGCATAATCCTTCAAGTAACTGGTCATTAACAAAGTGTTTAGAAGGCACAACAGAGTCAAAATATCTTCCATTGAGCATGAAATGGCGTATGTGAATTGACGAACGCGGATGTGGAATTTTTTCCTCAGGTTTAACTTGATTATGGAAATATTCATCAGGCACTGAAGCATTCAATAATGGTTTAGTTGGTTTTACATATTGTAAATGCCAAGCATATTCACTTCTGTGGTGGTACCACATATAGTTGCACATCAAGCTATAATGGCAGAAACAGTAGCTATTAATATTCAGTTTCACAGTGGCTTCTGAGACAACTTCTATGAATTCTTTACCATGCAGTTTACTCACATAATGTCGGAATTCTCTGATATGTGCTGTTTTGAATGTCACTGGAAAATAATGCATGCACTGCATTACCTGCTTAATGCGAAGCACATACTCGGCAGTTTGAATCCAGCAAGGAATTCTTGGCTCTCCAATTCTTCCTGTCACCACCGGTTTACCAGTTTCCATTATCAGGCTTGGTGTAACCGCTGTAATGAATAGTGTGTCCACATCAACCAGACCAACATATGTAGCGTTAGTACATAAATCAGCGTGCATCATATCAAAATACATGCGAACTTTACCAATATGATGTATAACGTCAGGAGGATATGGTTTCATGTAGCAATCTCTAAAATATAGCTTTTTATTCTTAGAGGTTTTATTTAATGTTGACCCATGTTTTCTGTCAGCTTCATTTTCTTCATCCAACACCACAACAACCTTAGAGTTCTTAGGCCAAAATAGTTCCATACTGCGTAGAATCCAAGTTTCAGCTTGCGCAGGAAACTCGGCCACTCTTGTAGTGTATCGCAAGTACAATTCAACGTCTTGTAAGGCATTACTGTACCTTTCATCTTTATGTGGCGCGCTACTTGATCCAATATATGATTCATTGACTGATATTTCGCACATTAAGCTGTGACCAAACTGCCCTACCCCCATTTTCGTTCTTAGGTATAGAGACACAATAAGAGTTATTACTATAATTCCGACCTTAATCCGTGTTGGAACAGATCGTATCGCCATCTAGTCGCTTCTGAAATGTCTAGCAAGGGTAAACTCCGTAAAAATGTTGTTGCTGTTTTTCTTGGATAATCGTAAATTGCTGCATGTGGGGTCACAGAATAAAGAATTAACCAGAAGTCCCACTCAGTGTCGGCAGAGCTTTCAAGGCTCTCTTTATCTCATAAACATATCACAAACAACCTTATAAAGTAGCTAAGCCACGAACGGTGGAGAAATGTTAAAATAGTTCAGTTTTTCCAAAAGAAAATCTTTGAAGTTTGGTGTAACGCTTAAATTCTTAACAAAAGTTGTCATAACCATCCCCTTTATGACCAGTGGTCAAAGGTTTGTGGTCAAACGCAACTGGCGAACCATTAAAGGTTCATAGTTTGACTGAGATATCCAAAGCATTTGCGGGTTTCATAAAAGATAATATAGTAGTAAAATCACAGAGTGATTCACAGGCATCGTTGCAGTACCTGTTTCATACATTGTATAAGACAGTGCACTTTTATTGAATATTTGACTGCATGTTTTAGTTAAGGAAGCCAAGCAAAGGCAGAAAGAGGCAAGACATAAATCCTTATTACAGTGTATTGAAGTTTACTGTAAAAGGAAAGACTCGATTTTTCATTATGTAATTTGGGTATTGTTACAAAAACTAAAAATTCAACTAACATTCATATTTTGTCCTTTTTTTTAAATTTTGAATTGACATAAAGTATTACTTTACCCTAATATTCTCACAAAAAGATCAGATAGCTTGGTGCATGTCCTCTTATTTAGAAACGAATTGTGTTCACATATTCAGAAGAGACCATCCTTCTGGTGACCAGCATCAAGCCCATCCAAAATTGAGACCTATGATAAAGTATGAGTGTGACAGATGGAAAGGATAAATTCATGTGCCCTGTATTAGATAGAATCGAGCAAACGTTCATCTTTTGCTCTTCTAAATAAAATTTTATGTGATGATGACATGCTTCTTTGATCTTAGTTCATTTCTTTTATTAATGCTATATGGTTTCAGAGTAAATAATTGTGCTATCCAATACGCTTCTCTAGCGAATACTTCCCCTTCCAAATCTCCATCAGTTTCACAATTTACTTGTTCGATCCCAATTCATTTAATGTCATTAATACTGTGCAATGTGGCAATAAAATGCACCGCCATCTCTCAGGTCTTTTTACTAGTATTCATGGAAGACTTGTGATTCCGGAAGTGCACTTTTAATTGCGGAGGTAGAGCGCACATATTGTAGCTTACTACATGTTAAACTTCATATATGTTTCATATATGACTTGTTAAACTTCATATGTACTTCATATGACTTACCATCGGCAATCCTACTACCAAGACAAGTAGTTGGTCTGTGAGCCATATCTATACATGTCATATATATAAATATATTTTTAAAAATCATTAAATATTCATGAGAAAATGACAAAAGAAAATCATAAGCGTGTCGGATCTATATATGTGATGAACATACATGTGCCTTTATAAGTGAAGAAGACGTTCAATTTTTTCGGCTTACGAAAGATAAATTTTCAAACTTTCTTCACGAATTAGCGTATTAGGAGGTTCATTTTAGAAGACATTTAAAAAACTCCCAGTTCGTGCTTTATCGGGTCTAAAACACTCGGCTATCGCTTCGTGTTTTTAATCCCGATAAGCACTCCTGCTCGGTTTTAGGCTTTCTTCTCTTGGTTGTCCGCAGTAGTGACTTCAGCTTTGTAGACCACACTTTTTTGTAGGCATTTGCCTCCGGTTGGGCATTCGTCAGCACGCCGGCAGTTGTAATGGCGTAGGTCGGTGTTTTTAGTCGGCTGATTTTAGTTGGCTTGTTTATTGAGTACGGTTTTGTTGTGTCTTGTGATGAAAGCTTTCATGTTTTCTGTACAGCTGTAGCTCACTCGCGCTGTATGTCTGTTGAATAATGTGCTAAGTCTGTTTGAGGCCGGGAAGTGCTTGTCTATGAGTTGTAAAAAGTCATGTGCGATTTTCGTTCTAATGTTCTTGATAAATGATGGGTTGTACCAAGTTACATTTCGCTGTCTGTTTCGTCTTAAGTTGTTGTGTCTGGAGTGTGCGTTAGTGGTCGGTGGTTCGTACGTTAATGGTGTGTCAAAGTTACTTCGCTTTAAGGCGTTATTGTATAAAGGTGCTGCAGTGTCAAACGTTTCTTTGTTGCAAGATAATGCGTTGATGCGTCTGTTAATCGAAAGAGGTAAATGTCAGATAACTGAAGAGGGGTGGTTAGATAGACGGTTAATGTAGAGTGGTTCATCGTTCGGTTTTCAATAGGGTTTGTAAGTGCCGTTGGTTAAGTCGAAGGTCAAGTCTAGGAAGTTTGTGCATTGTTGGTTTGCTTGTGATGTGATCTTGAGTCCAAGTTCGTTAAATATGCGTACCAGGTCTTTTCGTGCTTTGTCATGCTGTGCACACTTTCGTTACATTCATTTGGTTTATATATATATATACTGTCACTGTCAAAAAGGTTGTCCACATCAAGTATACCAATATACCGATCACGTGATCATTATTATGCGTCAACTCGCGCGACTCTTTGCACATGTAAACCAGTGCCTTTGATAAAAAAGGACGGTCATTTACATTTATCAAGACTGTACTTTTGAGTAGTCGACATGGAGAATAAGACTCATGAGCCCTTATTCGTTTCCTGCCACAATTTAAATCCGATCATATGAAGAAGCTTGCACGAAAGTTAAACGCTGCCAACGACTAAATGATTTGATTCTGCAGGTAGTGGCAGATCCTAGTCTACTCGTTTAGAGTGCTTTTGAATAAATTACAACAAATGGCTGCCTATGATATTGCAATGTGCCACAATTGTAGAATTTTTCTTTTTCAGTAGTTTCTCTTGTCCATTGTATATCCGTTCTCAATGTTGATTCTGTAGTTGAGCCTAGATATAGTCAAGGTAATATTTATTTCCATCACGTTACCTAAGCGTATATCATGCTAGTTTTTCCTTCGAGATCCCCTTCACTTATTGCACCGGTCGGTATTTATTAAAATGACTGTTATATTTGCCCAATTATTTCTCACCGTATCTTACATTGCACGCTTTGGCTGATTGTAAATGAATTATTGCTAATTTGCCTGTACGTTTGTCTGATGCGTCTGAAGGGCCTAGTCTTTACAGTTTTGGGTTATTACGTCCCAGCTGATGGAAGCAAACAATTCAAAAGAAAAAAAATCCGAAATAATGGAAATCTGTCGACCATGAAACACCGATGGACTTTACAAAACGAGGAGACAATACGTCGAATTTCAATTTGCTTTAGATAATTGTTATTATGCAAAATGTTTAAGGCCATTTACACTCATTGATTAACGTACTTTGGATATTTGCATTGAGTGTTACGTATCTTGAGAAATGGCAGAAAAATCAAGGCAGCAAGAAGTTCTTCCCGTTTTGGAAGTTCGTATTTTGGATGCCGCGAAAAAAAGCAGCTTTCGAGTGAGACGACTGACAGAGGTGCCTGTCGTCCATACCTTAGGCGAAATGAAGAAAATACTACAAAAATATTTGCCAGACATCAACCACGTGGAGAATTGCCAATTTGGTTACGTCCTTGAAAGAAATAAAAAGTATTCCATATCTTCTGACGTAGAGCTGCAAAATGCATATCAACATATTCGAGCAGGATTCCAAATGTGGTTAGATCCAGCCCTAGAAAAACGGTCTTCCACACGGTCAAGAGGACAAACTCCTCAGACTTCAGGTTGGTAAAATATTTAATTATTTTGCATGTAAATTAGTGCGGAGGAAAAATGATTACATCATACCCGACCAAACACGTTGGAATGCTTACGGGCGCATTCCGGTATAGCTCTTTGGGTAACTTAAATCCAAAATGCTCACTATAAGTAACCTTCATACATGTTCATATTTTGTAGGGAATGTGACCACCTCTCAAACTTTGTCAAAAGAAGATAGACTACTGTCAGAAATCGAGGAACTCAAGAGACTGCATGGAAATAATCTTACACCATACAAGTACCGATTGTGGGCGGAAATGATAGTAAGAATTTGACTAATTTGCGAACGTTTTATATAATGAGCAAAGTGCAGCAAAATGGAATCGTATACTTGGCATGCGTTTTTTCCAATTGTAGTTACACTGTTATTTTGGCCAATTGCACTAACAAACAGACTTTACAATAGCTAACCCAATACGAGTACGGTTGAATAAATTTATTTAAAATCGATATTCACAACAGTAAAATATTGTTCAGATTGTTGGAACTACAACCAGAGAATCTATACCAGAAGTACCGATGTTCAGTGCAACTCCAGCTAAGCGTCCAGAAGAGAAATGTGGACTGACGCAATAACTTCAGTGGGAGAGACAATTGCCTGTGCTATAACGATGGGAACAAGTGCACAAAAAGAGGACACAGTATCTTGTGAACAGGTATGAAGACTTTGTCTTTAAAACAACCGACATCGAATTTACGTACACGCGATCATAGCATGAGTATAAACATCAATTAACAGTCTGTACCCGTTAAAAAGTTTACAGATGTAGTACACTTTTCATTTTCTTCTCTTTATAGGATAGAGGGATCAACGTTGCTTCAGAAACGACCCAGTTGCGGTCAGAAATAATCAGCCAAATTAAAGAACTATTCGAATTAAAAAAGATGGGTGCAATTAATGAAGAGGAATACCAAGATAAAAAGAAGATATTATTAAAGGACATTTAGTTCAATTGATGGAAATAAAAATATTTACGTTCGGTTGCGTCTCTTTAAAGAATTTACTTGTAGAAAAACGTTTTTGTACTGAAAAGTTAAATGTAACCTGCATGATTCATATATCCTTGGCAGTCATTTGGTGTAATTTGTCCAAAAGCATCCCAAACAAGAGGACTAGGATCCGCCACCGACTGTAAAACCAAATCGTTTTGTCGCAAGTAGCGTTTAACTTTTGCAAAAGCTTCTTCAATTGGATTTAAGTCAGGACTGTATGGTGGCAGAAAACGAATAATGGCTCCTGAGTTGTATACATGCTCTACAAATTCTCTCAGGTGATGTACTGCGTGGTTATCTATAAAAAAAACCCCAAAAAAAAACAAAAAAAAAATTATTCCTTACGTTTCGGCTTGCACACATTAAGTAAATGCCTAAGTAAATGATGTATGCCTGGTTGACTTCCATTAATTTAATGTCCCTGGGGACATAAGCTACGTTTATGTGCGTATATATCTCACCCATGACGATAACGGATCGAGGGTTCATCCCATTGTATGCATTCATTGCTGGAAGAAGGCTGCGATCAAGAAACTCAACAGAGGTATCGGCATTGAACCTTTCTTCCGGAGGCAGGTAATAAGCAGCAAGTAGTCCTTCACTTGATATAACTGAAATCACATTATAACGAGGCGACCGCAGTGCATAGCTGTAATCTTTAACGACAGGTGGAATTCCACGAGAACTATATCCATACTGCCGCGATATTCGTTTGTCCTAATGAGAAAACATGTAAATATGAACAATCGTCGCACGTGAACAAATCACAATTAAATCTGTCTATAAAACATACAATGCCTGTTTCATCAAGGAAAACTAGTTGGTCGCGATTAAAAATGTTGATTTCAGCTTTGAACTGTACACGAAGATCCTCATTTCGCTGCAATGCAATTCGTTGTATCTAAAAAAAACAATTATAATTAACTGCATGAGACACCCAACGCAAATCCTTCGCTCACAGACGAAAAACTAAACTACGAAAATTTCAATTAATATACGTGGAACGAAAATAAAGTTTATCACGTGTAATTAAAATCTTAACATTGCTGACCTTCTTCCGGGTTATTCCAAGCCTGTAAATGGCTTTACACAAGGTCTCTGCACTAAATGCAGAACCAGTAGAGTTGATAATTAGGTCTGCTATTTCGTTCAGCTGTATTTGTGGTGTTTGAAGAATGGAATTCATGATGATGTATTCCTCGTGGGGAAATAACGTTACGCTTCCAGTTGGCCGGCCAAAGCAACAAGGCTTCACGTCTCCCGTGTTGAAAAAGGTGATGCAGGTACGGTAAACAGTTTTGGAGGAAACAAATAATTGCGTGGCAATTTCGTCATACGTACGCCGATAAAAGACTCGCTGAAATATCATTCTCCACCGCAAATCATCCGAAAATGGTCTTGGCATTTTAAAAGTACTGTTTACCGAAGGTGCTCTTCTACAATTGCAAAAGGCCACTCGAGTTGATGCATACTAATGAACCACGTGATCGGTATGATGGTATACTTGATCTGGACAACCTTTTTGACAGTGACAGTATATATATATATATATATATATATATATATATATATATATGCTATTAGGGCGATCAGTTGAAAACATAATGTTGAACTATAAATTTTGAATCTGATCTAAAATCTTAAAACGTTATTAAAACTTTAAAAAGACTAAAAGACTGAATTTTCGGGCGCTAACTGCGACCTTCATCAGAGTTATTTACAATTTCGGCAAGTCAAGTTGGGCTATTTAACTGGTCTCTATGTGTCCCGAGGGGTCTTAATAATGGTAAATATGGACGTGGTAATTCTGCATGTTCATTAACCGAGTCCTCATTTAACACAGAATGTAAAGCTTCAAGAAAAATACGTTTATGGTAGTTTGTCACACCTCTCTCCAAAACTTCAACGTCTGTTGAGGTTACATCGTGTCCAGTTTTCTCTGCATGATCTTTTATTGCTGATTCGTTTCTCTTTCTCACCTCTGGTTTATGTTCTAACCTTCTGGCATGTATTTGAGTCATCCACATAGCGTCTCATGCCTAAAGACGAAAGATGTAATAAGATTCCATTCTCATTTAAATACCATTAATAAACACATACAATTTACGATCGAGACTCCTTCGATCAACCAAGGGAACCAGTATATATCGTTTTTGGACACTGAAATCTATACTCAGGAGAATGGAAGAATACAAGTGAAAGTACACCGAAAAAATACCCATAGTGACAAATATTTATCCTTTGATTCGCATAAACCGATGCAAGACAAAAAAGCCGTTGTAAAAACGCTGTTAGATAGAGCAGATGCCATTCCTTGCGGAGAAAATTTAAAGGCACAAGAAAAGGAAAAAGTCTTACGAGATCTGACACTGAACGGGTACAATAAGACATTTATTAAAAAAATATATAGCCCGAAAAACAAGGTTCATCGGACCCAAAATATTACTCCCCGAGGTTTTTCATGTCTGCCCCACATAAAAGGTACTTCAGAAAGAATCAAACGAATCCTCGTTGAAGCCGGGATAAAAACAGCATTTAAGCCGGTGAAGACATTGTCAAATGTTTTTCAAAGACCTAAAGAAAGACCCCCAGAAAACCAGATTAAAGGCATCGTGTACAAATTTAAATGTAAATCCTGTCCATTTACATATATTGGTGAGACAAAATTGTCATGGAACTCCAGATGGTTAGAACATAAACCAGGGGTGAGAAAGAGAAACGAATCAGCAATAAAAGATCATGCAGAGAAAACTGGACACGATGTAACCTCAACAGACGTTGAAGTTTTGGAGAGAGGTGTGACAAACTACCATAAACGTATTTTTCTTGAAGCTTTACATTCTGTGTTAAATGATGACTCGATTAATGAACATGCAGAATTACCACGTCCATATTTACCATTATTAAGATCCCTCGGGACACATAGAGACCAGTTAAATAGCCCAACTTGACTTGCCGAAATTGTAAATAACTCTGATGAAGGTCGCAGTTAGCGCCCGAAAATTCAGTCTTTTAGTCTTTTTAAAGTTTTAATAACGTTTTAAGATTTTAGATCAGATTCAAAATTTATAGTTCAACATATATATATATACATATACATATACATTTATTTAATAATCTATGATTTATCAACTACGTCGTTACACGTTGTTTCATGCCCCGTGGCAATCATCAGACGACTTGTTGTGTATATATATATATATATATATATATATATATATATGTATGTATGGGTACAGTTCATCTTACTAAGTGTAGATGTTTGTAAACTTGGATATATGTATGATGAAAAGTTTGTTCTCAAGCTTTTATCTCAGAAAATTTCTGAGCTTCCCAACGGGAGTCGAACCTGTGTCTCACGACTCCGGATTTTGACATCATGATTGCCGTCTGAGACCCTATAGTCTAGTGGTAAAACAATCGTACCGGCAATCGGGAGACACGGGTTCGATTCCCGTTGGGGAGCTCAGAAATTTTCTGAGATAAAAGCTTGAGAACAAAATTCTCATCATATATATATATATATATATATATATATATATATATATATATAGTAATAATTTATTGTTGGTTATCTAATATATTTACAGTACAGCTTGTCGTTACACAGTGTTTCATGCTTTCGCAATCATCAAACGACTGATGATTTCGATTACTATAAAGCTCTGCAGCTTTGCATTGAGCACTCGGCTTACCGGGAAATTACCCATGCTTATTTATCCACTATATCTATCTCTATCTATCTATCTATCTATCTATCTATCTATCTATCTATCTATCTATCTATATATATATATATATGTAATATATAATATAATAATATATATATAATATAATATAATATAATAATATATAATATATATAATATATATATATATATAATATTTAAAAACGCAGCAGGAGTGTTTTATCGGGATTTAAAACACGAGACGATAGCCGTGTTTTAGACACGATAAAGCACGAACTACGAGTTTTTTAAATGTATTGTGAAATTCACCCCTTATTACGCCAACTTGCGAAAAAAGTTTGGAAATTTATGTTTCGTAAGCCGAAAAAATTGAACTTCTTCTTGACATATAAAGGCACATGCATTTTTATCACATATATAGATCCGACGCGCTCATGATTCTCTTTTGTCTTTTCCTCATGAATATTTAATGAATATACATATATATATATATATATATATATATATACAAGGGGTGGACAAAAAAAAGTAGCCCCTCTATAGAAATATGGTTTTTTATTCAAACATATACCAAAGTGATAGAAAATGTAGAAACCACTTTGTTTTAGCACAGACTGGTCAACATTTTATTAAATTTGAACTTACACCATAGATTTAAATACTAAAATACGAAGAAATACAAACTTTTGTCGATTTTACTATCAGGTCGTGTTGTTTTCGAAAGTTAGGTAATATTATGTACCTTTGAATGTCTTGAGCATATGCGCTTTAGTCCTCACGTTCTTGCAAAAAAATCAATCAGAATAATCGTCCCACAATATTTGAATGGTTTTCGTTAATACTAAAGTTTTACTGGGCACATTCATTAGTCCTTTTTGGATGCACTGGAAAGGGATTATTGGTAAAGAAGAGGAAATAGCTAAAAAGACAAGAAAAGAGACCCAGAAAGAAAGATCACATGCCAAGACTGGAAGGAATCATGAAATTCTTGGAATGCTAAAGGCTGGAGTTGGTGCTCGACAAATTTCACGGGAATATAACCTGAGTTACTCAGGAGCAAAGAAACTTTGCGCAAAGTTGAAGTTGAGTGGAAGTTGTGGACGCAGTCCTGGCTCTGGTCGAAAATGTAAAACTAGTGAGCGAAGTGATCGTTTCATTGTTAAATGTTCAAAAGCAGGAACGCCAACAAAAAAAGAAATAACATATCAACTCAAAGCTCAGACTGGAGACAAATTAAGCCGCAAAACTATTCAGCGCCGTCTCAAAGAAAAAGGCTTGGCATGGAGAAAGAAATCTAAGAAGCCTTATGTTAGTGAGAAGAATCGTTTGTTACGTTTATCCTTTGCCCGTGAGCATGTTGGTTGGAGCGAGGATCTATGGAAGCGGGTTGTATGGAGCGATGAGTTGCCATTTTGTCTTCAAAACCAATCCACTCATCATGTGTGGAGAACTAAAGGTGAAATGATGTCAAATCGCTCAATGCAGGGAACAATTAATGTCTGGGGGTGTTTTTCGTGAAATGGCGTAGGTGATTTACATCGAGTCTAGGGAATAATGACTGGAGAAGCATACAGGAAAATCTTGATACATCATCTTGTCCCATCCGCCAATCGGTTATGTCCTGATGGTTTTGTATTCCAACACGACAACGACCCCAAACACACGAGTGAGGTGGTTTCAAAATATCTTAAAAATAAGAAGCTTGATGTTATGCAATGGCCAGCTCAATCGCCAGATTTAAACCCCATTGAAAATTTATGGGCTGAATTGAATCGTTTGACAAAAAATAGAAACCCAAAGAATGAAGATAAGCTTTTCGAAATACTTAAAAGTGGATGATATGAGATAACAGACGAATACTTGCATAAGCTTGTCGAAAGCATCCCAAGTCGATGCAAACCTGTCATAAAATCCAAGGGAATGCCAATAAAGTACTGAAAGATTTTAGGCATAAACTGTACTGCTGATAACAGTAGCATGATACATGTATGAATGTGATATTATTTTGAGTTGAAAGCGTGTTTATTAAGCAAAAAGTTTGTTAGTAACGCCGAACAACAACAATGGCATAACATTTAAAATATTCATATTATTTAATAACATTTTTATTTCTTATTACATTTGTTGTAAAAACCAAATTTGAGGATCATAAATCGTAATTGTTTAGCTAATTTATTCTTCAACTGTATAGTTTTTTGCATTTCTTCACATCTTCTGCAAGCTTGTGAAGTTTATATCCCATAAGCCGTATTTTTATATGGGGGGGCCACTTTTTTTTGTCCACCCCCTGCATATATATATATATATATATATAAGTAAATACGAAAGACAAAAATTTTGCTGTCACTACTCTGAGTTTCACGCGCTCAGGCGATCATCATTGCCTGATGATCGCCTGAGCGCGTGAAACTCAGAGTAGTGACAGCAAAATTTTTGTCTTTCGTATTTACTTATTCGCTCTACCAGCAACGGTATTGAGCGCTCTATATTTTCATATCAACGCTGTAACCTTCGTGGTACTCATCATTGCTATATATATATATATATATATATATATATATATATATAAATTTTGCTTCATTATTTCTGTAAATCATAGCATGGTTTTGAGTACAATTTGGTATAAAAACACGCACGAGTGAGTTGTTTAAAGATTATCAAAATAACACAGCCAATCAGAAGCGAGAAATTTTTTCATGTAAGTTATTAAATAAATCATTACTGAGACTCACGGCATTATGAGATGTACAGCCGCCAGTGGAGGGCGCTACTGAAAGCCGACTTCAGTAAATCCAGTCATGTCGTTTCATTATATCAATATTGCAGTCGCGTAGCCAATTTTAATTCTTTGACGGCGGGAGCTCTCTCTTTGACGAGTAAAATTGTCAGGCGTTAGCCAGAGTAAAATAATAGAAGTCTTACACCACTGGGAAAGAGCTAATCATTTTCATTCTTTCCAAATATCTTCCTTCCAATATTCCTTTCCTTTCCATTCTTGCAAAAACCCTTTAACACTTTCCTAAATCGGCAAATCCATTCCTTTGGTAAATCTCTCTTGATCCATCCTTTCTTTCCTTTCAATTTTTCTGACTTATTTTCTCGCATGGGCAATTCACCCACGTCACCTTCCCTCTGGCTTCGCTACTGCAATATTGAGATCATGAGCGCCATTACATATCAAACAATGCTGCGTCTCACAGCTTTTCGAAAGAAGTCTTTAAGAAAGACTTTCCATTGAATTCAACGAAGCTTGCACTTCATTTTGATTTTTAAATCAGGCATTTAAACCGCCACAGCGCTCTAATTTTTATTCATTTTCAAAACGATAGTTAACAAGAGTGTTTTTAAATCCAAGGGAGAACGACATGCGATAGTGTTGAAATATTGTCTTTAACGCGTTACTCATCTTTTTTGGCTCAGATCTTGGGTTTACAGATGTTAGTCAGAATTCGTTCTATTTGTAAAACTTCGGTATACTTCAGTCATTAACTGCCTCAAACAGCCCATTAATGTTCGACCTTTTAGTGAAGATGGCTTTCAAGAGGATAGCGTCTCCACGTACTTATCCATTCTCGTTTAACTTACTTCATCGTCGACTGAATTGTTTGTAAGAGCTTATTCCAGCTAAGACGTGACACTGATGGAATGAACGAAATTTCAAATTCAGTTATACATACTTTGGTTTAGGTGAGTTAAATTAAAATGAACTTGTCATGGTCGACACTTACTTAGTGGGTGATAATGTTTGGCGAAGTTCGTGAACGTCTTGCCAGACGTCTTGACCATGTTGTCGTACATTGTTCCATTGTTTCCTGTTTTGTTTTACTCTCGTCCTGATTGAAGAATCTATTGCAGTGTGCTGGTTGAACTATATGGACGATTTTAGCTCAACAAGATATTGAATTCAAGTTCCGAAGAACAACGGGTATTGCGTCCTTAAGGATTGTTTCACGTGTGATATTGTGCCTTGTTGGAGTATTTGTTTGACTGACGAGAAAGTAAATGGTTTGAACCTGGGAGAATCGTGACATGTTTGAGGAAGTTGATCGTCCAGGTTAGTGTAGTCTTGAGAAAGACTGTTGGTTGAAGTGACTGACGTTTCGACAGCCTTAGCGGCGGTCATCTTTTGACTCTGAAGATGACCGCCGCTAAGGCTGTCGAAACGTCAGTCACTTCAACCAACAGTCTTTCTCAAGACTACACTAACCTGGACGATCAACTTCCTCAAACATGTGACGAGAAAGTCGAGGACAAACCGCAGCCAATCATAAGCGGATGTCTTGCTATGTAAACTGTCGAGTCTACTACATACACCAGGATGAAAATCCGGCTGCTTATGTCGAAAGTGTGAACCAGGCTTTAACGTTTGAGGCGTGGTAACGACTCGAATTATTCTTACCGTTTTCTCATGCAGTATGTTAACTTCGTAGCAAAGTTATCAGACATACAACTTATATTTATTTACACATCTTTGTTCTTCGCATTTCTGTGATTTGATTGACTGGTAAGTGGTGGTGACAAAGTTCTAAAAAACATTGCTACTTTAATGTTAAAAAAACCCAAACAAATATACAACTCTCAAGAAAAATTGCTAGTTCCATGTTAAAAAAAACCGAAATAACATTGACAACTTCCTAAAAAAATTCTCCCGTAAACTACAAAAGCATCCTACTCCTGCACGCTTTCAGTTTTAAAAGTATTGTGGTCTGAAGACAACTAAAACATCAACTGGCAGCCATCACTTTTGGCTGGTGATCAAAGGAACGTATATTTTCTGAGGTTAACGGTGGAGTTTTGAAAAGTCTTCTGTGATAATTCATCTCTACAAAGTAACTGGAGCCACATCAGTTTTTCTTCATCATCGATGGCGACCTCTGATAAGATATCATTACGTTGAAATCCATTTCCCATAAATCCCACAAAGAAGCATTTGCCAGGACTGTACTCACATCATCTTCAGCTCTACTTAGTTTCTGTTTCAATTTGGTCTGAAAGGGCAGATCTTAATGCAGTGAAGAATACGTATAAAAACTGCTAGCCTAATCTTGTAGCTCCAGAAGTTGATGCCTCAACTATGCTACTTGATCAACTTTGTAAGCTCTAACAGTCATTCTCGGGACTTGTAATATCAAAACAAAATTTAACCAAAATTTAACAGTCGCAAATTTCAAGCACTTCGAATTTTTTTGACTACCGGACATTTTGTCGAGCTGCTAATTTCATCTTTTAGTTTTCTCGTTAGTAATATCAGTCATATCAGGCCAGGTAAATGATTCATTGTGGGATTATCTTTTAAAGAAAGTACTATTGGTTTTTCCTTCACAACTCCGATGTTCCAGCCATGTAGTTTATTTTGTGAACAAGGCAAATTGTAAACGTTATTCCACCAGCTAATTCTTTAGTATTCTTCCACCAAGTGGATGAGAAGTGCGGTGACTATCAATCCCAGAAGCTGTTAAAGAAACGAAACACGTTTCAATGAAGACAGTGTTTTTCTTAAGGCCGGTACACCGGCACATTGTACCGCCTTTCTCCCGCTAATGTACCGCGTTTCCCACTAGTATAAGTTCTAGATATTTAGCTAATAGGAAAGAAATTCTATGAAAGGTTTTTTTTAGTTTTACAGATGTTTCGCAATAAAGCATATTAAAATTTCGTGCACTTTAAGACGATCCTTTCATGTGAATGGACAAATTGTTAGCACAATTATTTCCTTGCATCTGTCATGTTGAAAACTATGATGGAAACTGGGAAGTTGTCTTGTCCACGGTCTCGTCTGGTTCCCAGCTTTCCGTTCAATTTCTTGGGAGAAGCACGCTCGCAAACTCTCTACCTGTTAAGGGCGGTGGCAGAGACTGGTAACAAAATCAGGTGTACCCCACTCCCCGCTACAAGTACCTTGCCTTCCCTGCCTTAAGAAAAACACTGAAAGGTCAGTCTGACCAGAGATAACAATTGATATCAATCCAGTGATTTAAAAAGGACTAATATTAGAAGTCGAACACGTTCAAATGAGAGATTGTTATTCCACAATGACCCTCGCAGTCTTAGTAACTTCATGGGACTTTACAATACGCTTGCACATGTAGTGTCATGCAGGGGTGTAGGAACCAGTAAGGCATTTGGAACTTGTTCCTTCCCAGCTCTTTTAGAAGTATAAAAAGTACCTTTCTTGCAGTGCAATGCTTTGTTCACACTTTCGACATAAACATAACTATAACGATATATGCTGTGGCAGTAAGCACCTTACAGTCAAGTAAACTCGTTGTATCTCCCAAGTACAAACCATAAAGTACTCACTGCATTTCAATATGTCGCCATACTTCCGTTCATGTCTAGACCGACAATTTTTTCATTCCATTTACCTGATATTTTTAATCAGCAATAGAAAACCGATCTTCTAAAATAAATTAGTCCGTGGTAAAAACAGAGGTGATTTTCCACCGTGTCGCGTGGTCCCATATTTTGTAACTGTTCTACGTCATGAGATCTTGTGGCAGAAACCAGGTGAGCCCGCACGATAAGAAAATGCTACCTTCGAGGAGCATTATTAATACATAAATTTACTCCCATGCAGGAAACCATGCCCATGTAGCCCTGGGGGAACGGCCATTGCTGGTCAATTTTCGCAAGCTTGCAACTATGAAAAATTCCTGGCTACGTCACCTGGATAAATAGCCAAATAGGGTCTATTTCAGGACGCCCTTTCAGCATCCAGAAGTGCCCATAAAATCGCGTATTCCCTCAGCTTAAACTTACATCGTAAGCCACTGGTGTCGTAAGTCAGTTACCATAGATATGAACGTGGTGTTTCCTTTTCATCCAACTTTACTTCAACGAAATTTTTCCAAACTCCAAAGCCATACATACCTACACACACACACACACACACGGCTACCCATATTCCCATTCTAATGTACACACGCACACACTCCTCTAACTTACCTGTAGTATAGAGACTCCAAGGCCAACTGAGCCTAGGACGAGCAAGTGTTCTTCTATATAATCTGACAGTCGTGTGATACAGCCCTACAAAAAGAAAAGCGCAGTTCAGTTTTCGGGAGATCACCAGAATTATTGTTCCGGATTCCTAAAACAATTTAATCATATTTATTTGACAACGGTACCCTTCCGGACTTCTAAGAACCTGATTTTACTGGGGCCATTACACAGTAACCTAGAGGGAAAAACAATTTCCAGCTTTAAAACTAAATTAAAGAATTTACACTAAATTAGAAGAACGTTTTTAAAAGAGCTTTACGAACAGAAGATTTTGGTAGAGTTATTGCTGAAGTCGATTTAAGAATCTATTATTTTTTAGTTAGCAAAGCTTTGAATTGTTTTCTAGTAGCGCCAGTCAAAATATATTCTGGCGATAACTTATTATTGCAGTAATCTGCTGCTGATTACCTGATGCTTTTATGAAAATTTGTATTTGCCTTGGGAAGATAGTCGCAATTAAGAAACCAGGAGGGAATCTCAAACGTAAAATAAAAATAAGCTCCCAACACAAAAAGCAAAACAAAGCAATGATAAAATTGGTAGAATAATTTATTAAACGTGACTAAAGTTTTGTTGCAACCAGCAGCAACATCAGGGTGACGTATACATTCTTAAATTACAATATGAAGGTAGCTAGATGGATTATGTTACATGACATATGCCAGACTATTAAATGACAGAACGAAAGGTGAGTAGAGGTTAAATTGTGCGAAAGGGTTAGAATATAGAAAGAGGAACAGACCTGATATTAAAGGTAAAGGTAAAGTACCTTTATTTATACTGGATAACCTTATCAGCTACATAAGTTGTTCTAACTAGTGGTTCAGTAAGGACCACCCCTCATGGGTCCAGTGTTACTGCAGGAGGAAACCAGAGTACCCGGAGAAAATCTGCTGAGCTTGGTAGAGTCAAACTGAACAATAGTCTTCTTACATATGACTTACGTAACTTTAATAGCATAACTGCCGGAGCTTCAGAGATAATGAATAAGTGAGTGCCTAAGCACTAACCCTTATTCATTATCTCTGAATATTTTGCAAAGTAAACAACAAAACTTTAGATGTTAATAAACCTTTATTTATTATGCCTTTGTTGCGCATTTTGTGCAGGGCTTTGATATTTATTATTGGACTGAGATTCTCGCCTAGACAATCTCTGGCTAATGTTCTCAGAAGAAAGACACATGTTCTCAGAAGGACACATGTTATCAGAAGAAAGACACAATCAAACTTTGTACCTTGTAGTTGATATTGGACGGATGTGTGTCTGTTCCACAGCCTTTCAAAATTGGTGGTTTACAACAACTGTCAGGTACTCGGCTGGTTTCTGTAGAAACTGCATTAGTTCTGTTTTGTTGACTAGTATCCATGTTAAACCATACTGTAGTGTTCCACTGATGATATACTGTAGCCCCACAACACCAGTACTAAGAATGTCGAGAAATGAAAAGAGATTTTAAAACACTTGATACAAGAAGGCTGTCTACAAACGGTGTTGGGACACCGACACTTCATACTTCTGATGCACTTTAAATTAGACTTCTCACAATTACAAGATAAATCTCTTGCAATGAAATACGGAAATCAACTGAAATGTCACTTAGCTACGCCGGCCGAGGGGAAACCAGTGTCCCGGGGTAAAGTGATCAAATGGTCTCCGATGACTTGCTCTCGGGCTCTCACAAGGTCGGCACTAGAACGGAACCACTGAGACCAGATAACCGTGTGGAGACTGGGGCTGGAAAATTAAGTATTTTATTGACCTGATACCCTCTCACTTAAGATTCAGGATAATCCTGAAATGTCAATGATCCTAAGATTTAAAATTATCCTGAATGCAATGAGTAGGATTAGGGTTCTAATCCTAACCCTAATTCTAACCGTTGTTACCCCTGGTGATATTGTAACCTAACCTCCAACGATATTTTCCGAAAAGTTATCAAGTAAACAAAATACTTAAGTTCCAGTCCCAGTCTCCACACGGTTACCTGGTCTCAGTGGTTCCGTTCTAGTGCCGACCCTCCCACAAGGCCGTCTGAGGTTCAATGGCACCTTACCTCACTGACCCCTCCCCTGTAGGACCGAGATTAACCACATAACCACATGATACACCTTTTTACAACACATACTCACTTTTTCTTGTACTTTATCTATGGCTTTCGTTTCCTTATCTTTAGTTTTGTATTTGTCCATTGCACTCAAAAAGCTGTCTTCCAGTTCTCCTTCAAGCTAGAGAAACCATACCAAGAACAATCAGTTACACCACAGTATATTTGCAAGGCGGCAATTGAGATGAAAACAGAAACAAACATACTAGGAAAGTTTATAGGAGTGGATCAAGACATGACTTCGATACAATGCGTTTTACATATGGCGGAAAAACGCTCGTCTAAAGAGTAATCCTTGTTCAAAACAACATCAAGCTTGGTACTGGTATAAATAAATTAAGTCACTTCATACGTGCGGCGCATCCGAATTTACCTCGCTGCCATCGAGGATTTTGATGGATAAAAAAAGGTTTCTGGCTTTAGTTTGGGCTGGGGTCTGGGTTAGGATTAGGGTTTAAATAGATTTTCGGTGTTTTTAAAGAACGAAGAAACAACTTGGGTGGCGTATGGTTAACCTGATCCTCCGTTTACATGGAACTGTCAGAGATCGATTTAAGCCAATGTTCTCTAAACGTCGCTACCTTTGTGACAGATTCATTGGGTAAATGTTCAAACAACAAAAATATCATGGTTGAATAACATTAACAAACCAGCACTGCCTTATTGCTCAATGTTCATCACTGTTTTGAACCACTTTACGTACTAGATAACGTGCATCAGGTTAACCATACCCCAACCCATTGTTTCTTCGTTCTTTAAAAGTACTAAATATGTGTATAAACCCTAATACTAACCCTTGGGTTTATACTCATTTTTGGACGTTTCTCTCCGAGGAAAGACCTTCGTTTTAAATGTCAGTTTGTTATCTAGTAAGTTTCGGCAGTTTTCTAACCACTTTGGATTTTTACAGATTAATGAACTAACAGCAGTTGTCCACAGTTGGTGAAGCAAGGGAAAATGTTGTGATAGAGCAATCAGGTTCACTGTTGATAACATGGCAGTTCAACGTCGTTGACAAGTTGTTAATAAGATGGCTGAACAATGGTTTGATAACAATGCCATTACGACCATAACATTGTTAATTGTATAGTTCACAGTGTAGAGCACAGCATAGGTACCGCAATGGGGGACCAGGGGGCGCATGGCCCCTCAGATGTAAATTTGAGGGCCTGGTTCCCCATTTCATACCATAAATTTCGTAAATTGCCACTTTGATCAATGATTTTTGTACGGAAATGCACACTAAATGAATTTCATCGTTAAAAAGCTGTAAAACTACAGGGTAAGCCACAATTTTGGTGCCCCCTAATAAAGTAACCCTAGCAATGTCACTGGAGCACAGCATTGTTCACAGTACGCAGTACAGCACTGTTCAATGTGTACAGCGCAACAACTTACGCAAAATGCACCACAACATTGTTCACAGTGTGCAGTACAACATTGTTCACAGTGTGCAGTATAACATTGTTCACAGTGTGCAGTACAACATTGTTCACAGTGTGCAGTATAACATTGTTCACAGTGTGCAGTACAACATTGTTCACAGTGTGCAGCACAACATTGTTCACAGTGTGCAGTACAACATTGTTCACAGTGTGCAGTATAACATTGTTCACATTGTGCAGTACAACATTGTTCACAGTGTGCAGTATAACATTGTTCAAGTGTGCAGTACAACATTGTTCACAGTGTGCAGTACAACATTGTTCACAGTGTGCAGTACAACATTGTTCACAGTGTGCAGTACAACATTGTTCACAGTGTGCAGTACAACATTGTTCACAGTGTGCAGTATAACATTGTTCACAGTGTGCAGTACAACATTGTTCACAGTGTGCAGTACAACATTGTTCACAGTGTGCAGTACAACATTGTTCACAGTGTGCAGTATAACATTGTTCACAGTGTGCAGTACAACATTGTTCACAGTGTGCAGTATAACATTGTTCACAGTGTGCAGTACAACATTGTTCACAGTGTGCAGTACAACATTGTTCACAGTGTGCAGCACAACATTGTTCACAGTGTGCAGTACAACATTGTTCACAGTGTGCAGTATAACATTGTTCACAGTGTGCAGTACAACATTGTTCACAGTGTGCAGTATAACATTGTTCACAGTGTGCAGTACAACATTGTTCACAGTGTGCAGTATAACATTGTTCACAGTGTGCAGTACAACATTGTTCACAGTGTGCAGTACAACATTGTTCACAGTGTGCAGTACAACATTGTTCACAGTGTGCAGTACAACATTGTTCACAGTGTGCAGTACAACATTGTTCACAGTGTGCAGTACAACATTGTTCACAGTGTGCAGTACAACATTGTTCACAGTGTGCAGTACAACATTGTTCACAGTGTGCAGTACAACATTGTTCACAGTGTGCAGTACAACATTGTTCACAGTGTGCAGTACAACATTGTTCACAGTGTGCAGTATAACATTGTTCACAGTGTGCAGTACAACATTGTTCACAGTGTGCAGTATAACATTGTTCACAGTGTGCAGTACAACATTGTTCACAGTGTGCAGTATAACATTGTTCACAGTGTGCAGTACAACATTGTTCACAGTGTGCAGTACAACATTGTTCACAGTGTGCAGTACAACATTGTTCACAGTGTGCAGCACAACATTGTTCACAGTGTGCAGTACAACATTGTTCACAGTGTGCAGTATAACATTGTTCACATTGTGCAGTACAACATTGTTCACAGTGTGCAGTACAACATTGTTCACAGTGTGCAGTATAACATTGTTCACAGTGTGCAGTACAACATTGTTCACAGTGTGCAGTACAACATTGTTCACAGTGTGCAGTATAACATTGTTCACAGTGTGCAGTATAACATTGTTCACAGTGTGCAGTACAACATTGTTCACAGTGTGCAGTACAACATTGTTCACAGTGTGCAGTACAACATTGTTCACAGTGTGCAGCACAACATTGTTCACAGTGTGCAGTACAACATTGTTCACAGTGTGCAGTATAACATTGTTCACATTGTGCAGTACAACATTGTTCACAGTGTGCAGTATAACATTGTTCACAGTGTGCAGTACAACATTGTTCACAGTGTGCAGTACAACATTGTTCACAGTGTGCAGTATAACATTGTTCACAGTGTGCAGTACAACATTGTTCACAGTGTGCAGTACAACATTGTTCACATTGTGCAGTACAACATTGTTCACATTGTGCAGTACAACATTGTTCACAGTGTGCAGTACAACATTGTTCACATTGTGCAGTACAACATTGTTCACAGTGTGCAGTACAACATTGTTCACAGTGTGCAGTATAACATTGTTCACAGTGTGCAGTACAACATTGTTCACAGTGTGCAGTACAACATTGTTCACAGTGTGCAGTACAACATTGTTCACATTGTGCAGTACAACATTGTTCACAGTGTGCAGCACAACATTGTTCACAGTGTGCAGTACAACATTGTTCACAGTGTGCAGTACAACATTGTTCACAGTGTGCAGTACAACATTGTTCACAGTGTGCAGTACAACATTGTTCACAGTGTGCAGTACAACATTGTTCACAGTGTGCAGTACAACATTGTTCACAGTGTGCAGTATAACATTGTTCACAGTGTGCAGTACAACATTGTTCACAGTGTGCAGTACAACATTGTTCACAGTGTGCAGTACAACATTGTTCACAGTGTGCAGTACAACATTGTTCACAGTGTGCAGTATAACATTGTTCACAGTGTGAAGTATGACATTGTTCACAGTGTGCAGTATAACATTGTTCACAGTGTGCAGTACAACATTGTTCACAGTGTGCAGTATAACATTGTTCACAGTGTGCAGTACAACATTGTTCACAGTGTGCAGTACAACATTGTTCACAGTGTGCAGTACAACATTGTTCACAGTGTGCACCACAACATTGTTCACAGTGTGCAGTATAACATTGTTCACAGTGTGCAGTACAACATTGTTCACAGTGTGCAGTACAACATTGTTCACAGTGTGCAGTACAACATTGTTCACAGTGTGCAGTATAACATTGTTCACATTGTGCAGTACAACATTGTTCACATTGTGCAGTACAACATTGTTCACAGTGTGCAGCACAACATTGTTCACAGTGTGCAGTACAACATTGTTCACAGTGTGCAGTACAACATTGTTCACAGTGTGCAGTACAACATTGTTCACAGTGTGCAGTATAACATTGTTCACAGTGTGCAGTATAACATTGTTCACAGTGTGCAGTACAACATTGTTCACAGTGTGCAGTACAACATTGTTCACATTGTGCAGTACAACATTGTTCACAGTGTGCAGTATAACATTGTTCACAGTGTGCAGTATAACATTGTTCACAGTGTGCAGTACAACATTGTTCACAGTGTGCAGTATAACATTGTTCACAGTGCGCAGTATGACATTGTTCACAGTGTGCAGTATGACATTGTTCACAGTGTGCAGTACGACATTGTTCACAGTGTGCAGTACAACATTGTTCATGCTGTGCAGTACAACATTACAACACTGTTAACAAATTGTGCATTTGTATGTGCTAGAATACTAATGTCACTGTGAGAAAGCCCCTCACAACACCATCAAATTTGATGCAGTATGTTTAGATTACTTTGACTGTATACACAGATGTTATATCAAGTAAGGGTGACCCCTTTTTTTTTTAAACTACAGGAAGCACCTCTCAAGAGATACTGAGAAGATAACTTTCAACGCTCTCCAGCTTACCCGCCCACGATATGCAAAAGCCACACCACCAGCAGCTAGTTCCACCAGGAACACACAGAGAACCATGACAAAGAACTATATAAAACAAACAAGTCTTGAGCAGCATGTAAGCTTTGGAAATCCTTTGTCAATTGTTTACTGTATTGCTAATTGGACTTTAATGCAAGAAAACATTTTGCTCTAAAGAAGGCCTCAGTTGCCAGGTAAAAATCTTAGCAGTAACTAATAAAGCCTCTCCAAAAGCACAAGGAATGCTTTAATAAATAGTTAAAAAATAGAGTAGGTAAGGAATTAATTTGCTGGTCAACAAAGCTAAGTTTCTTATCCCATGCAATTGGTACAATAATGCTGGAATGACATCTGTACATCATAAAAATGAAGATTAAAAATGCCCCTAAATATTTTACATTAATTTAACCCTTTGCAAGATGTCTGAAACAACCTTCTCAAACTCATTAATAATTCATAAAGTAAAAACAAAAGAAATACATAATTAATCAGTATTTAAAAATCAGAGGAAGATTACAGCTGAATTTTGCCAACTTTCAGCTGGATTTTCACCTAAAATACTGGTTTGTTTGGGAAGTAATTTCAACAACTTGTTAAGTGTTCTTCCTCCAATTTCAAAATACCTGATAACTTGTGAAAAAAGCTTGGCTTTGCCTCATTTTTAAACTTGTTTCTCTGTAGTTAGAAATCAGGGGAAGAATATAAACTTGTGTTTGAAATATTGCATGTAAATAAAGGTTGATATCCTGACCTTCGCTTGGAACAACAGGACAAAACTTGATTCACACAAAAATTAAATGTAACCAATTGGTATTATTTCAAGAAATTGTTTGTACTGTACTTTTGTCAATCCTCAAAAGATGACTTTGGCTTTCATGGGGTGGTATTTATAGCTTTAAGTCACCAACAAAATATGGATTCATTTGACTGACACTGAAAATCATCAACTAAGAGGCATGCTATGCCACCCAAACTTCTTTTTGGTATCATACTGGAGGACTTTCTGAAGTTCTTGTAATCAATTACACAGTACACAGTCCCCCAACTGCAAGAGAGTACAATAATTTCAACATCCTTTCCCACCATGTTGAAACTGGCCATCCCATTTCTTCTTCCAACTTCAAAATATTATCCTTATTGCCTTCTAGTTCTGACGACTCCTTAAAGAAAGTCTTCTAATTAATAAATTACAACCTTTTCTTAATGGGAATATTGGCTGTGTACAACTTTCTCTCTTCTGATATCACCTTTCTTTTGTAAATATATCATCTTAATTGTCATTCAATACTGTTAGTCTAATATAAATACATCTTGTTGTAATCCCTAAACCTCACTCTGATGATGTTGCATGTTATGACAAAACGTTAGTCAATAAATATGTTTTAAATTCTTCTGGCCTTCTTTGTTTATCCACTTGTTAATGTTTATATATGGCAATAATTTGCAAAATTTGTTGGGCATTGCTATTTATATTAAAAGAGACTAAGTTGCAACAGTCTCTGTGTATAAAGGACATTCTTAAAGGATAGAGGATTTCTCCAACTGAAATATTTTGACATACTGTATGGTGGTCCAATATGAAAATTCCTACTTAATTTCACACATGCCATAGTTGGGAAAAACTCTCATGAGAAGTTAATGAATCCTGCAGGACTACTCATAACACCTGGAAAGTTCTTGGTAAAGTTTTTTTGATGCTAACAATGTTTTTCTTTACATGACATTATATATGTATGTTTTATTTTCCATAAAAATATTCATTCAGCAATATTGAGAGTCTACCTTGCATTTTTTAACTTTTAAAGAACCTGTATTGAGCCATCTTAACCACAGTAATTGTAACTTAATTTATGATTGTTATCTTTGAGAGTCACCAGTTTATCACTTTTATTTTACACTGTTACATTTCAATCCTCAGTATAATTAAAACTTAATGATTGGAGATGTTCTCTGACCAAAATTGTAATTTATTTCAATGAGCTTTCGGCCACTAGATTGTGGTCTTTGAAAGTTTGTCAAAATAAATTATAATTTTGGTCAGAGGACATCTCCAATCATTATGCCTCTACCTGACCATGCATCATCCATATTTGCAAATAATTAAAGCTGTTTCACCTTCACGTTTACCTTAGAGGACTCCAAATAAGTATTATTCAGCCAAATCACAAATTTTAAATAGGAAGTCACTAGGAAATAATTAAAATTTTTGAGAAAAGAAGCTGTAAGATCTCTGTACTGGTGAAGAATATTTCAAGAAATGTACTTATTTCAAATAATTGTAGTTTAAACTTTATAGTTTTTTTTTATGTAAACAATAGTACTAATTTAAAATAGTTTCTCATGTATGTTGTATTTTAGAATTATTTTATTAACTGTTCACCTGAGTAGGACCAGCTATTATAGCTGAACAGGTCATTACAGAATAAATAAAGAGTTCATTCATTCATTCATTCATGAAGTAAATGGTGTAACGTAGGAGAATCAGTACATGGTCGTGATAGTAGATTGTCCAGGTTACTATAGTCTTGAGAAAGACTGTTGGTGACTAAACCAGTCTGGTGAGTAAACGTCAGTCACCAACAGTCTTTCTCAAGACTATAGTAACCTGGACAATCAACTATCACTAACATGTACTCATTTATTCATACTTGCATCATGTGAAACACTTCTCTCTGTCTCTGAAATGAGATGTAATTTTAAAACTGAGATGTTAAAAGGATGGTATGCTTTCAAACTTACTGCTATAAGCATGAAACGGTTGTCCTTAATACTTCCACAGCAACCCAGAAAGCCAACTATAATGACGACAACGCCAGCTAAAATCATTAGTGATACAACAATGATGTAGTTATCACTTCCCAGTAAGCTACTGTAGTCAAACCTATCCACCAGGGTCCATGTTGCAACTCCTAGTAATGTGATCCCAGCACACTAAAACAAAATCATCAATAAGAACATAAACATTTGAAAAAACACTTTTACTATATGTAATATTTAAAGTACATGCAAGTGTATCAGGGGCAAATTTAGAGAGGAGGTGAAGGGGCTACAGCCCATCTTTTCTCTAGGAACTAATTTGTTAAAAAATGCTATTTTTGTCATCCAAAATTAAACACTATGGAAACTCACAATTTCAGAAGTGACATTTATCTTCATGATGGAATAGCACTTCATCAACTGTGCCATAAAATAATTTCCACGACTGTGTTTTAGGGTGTTAATCACATAACTTTTTACACTACGAATTTTGATGGCATTTGCAATCCATTACCAAAGCAGCATGGAATCAACTGACATTGACTGCAATCAATGCTGATTGCAATCAAGATTCCAATAATCTTATACTATGTGAACAGGGTACAGCAATGACAGTTGATATCAGTATGTGTATTTGAAATTTACTTCATTGTTATGAAACTATATTCTTTCACAGGCAGTGTTATAACATAGTTCACAGCTCACAGAAAGCAATGAATGTTGCCAAGTCAAGGTTTTGTGCAAGCTGTGGGTGAGGTGTAGCAGCCTGCCAGGAGTTATCCATAACCTCTTTATGACAAAGTGCCATTTAAGCCTTACCAAGAGCAGGCATAGTGAGTAATTACTCTGAAGCTACACACAGGGAATGCTGCTGAATGGACGAAAATCTCTGTAGCTGCATACAAACAGACAAAATCACCTTTTCAAGACTAGCTTTCAAACCTGCACTTGCCACCAGGTGTATACAGTGTCACTTTGGTATAACTTTGTGAAGTTAAGGATGGGCATTGGAAGTGGGGACAGTTGTCCCATAATATTTCCAAAGGAGGGTAATAGTACTGATATTTGTTGATTATTTGGTTAAAAACAGGCGCTTCCTTCATGAATGATGTAAATTAAAGTGTGCTTGTAAGACTAATGTAACCGTAAATTTCTTCTGATGTTTGACTACATCAGTAGAACGCAATCATAGTAAATTTGGAAAAAGGAATTGGTTTTCTTTGGCAGTAGAAAAGGCCAAACTTAATCCAGATTATGTTTTACGGCTGTAGATTGATTTTGTTGTGACACGAGTCGGCTGGGTTTGACAGGTTGGCGTGAAACAGCGCGAAATAAAAAAACATTTCATGATGATCTAGAGATTGTTTCTGTTGAGGTGACGTAAACGTAGAAGCATACGTTCAAGATTATAGACCATAACCTACTTTACATAGCACCACATCAATATAACACAAACAAAGATTAACCCCAAAGAATAACAACCCTTAGAAACGCAACATTTGCAAGAATCTCTAAACCATGATCTCGCTTACTTCGTCTGCACTCACGCTAGGCTCATACAGGCGAGCAAGGCTTTGTTAATGTTGTTTAAATCAGGAAAAATCATTATAAATAATGCTGATGAGACATGTCGTCCGATATAGTTCATAAAGTAAAAAGACAACTGTAATTAACAAATATCATTTGTCGTCGTAATTAGTAAGAACTCGCTACAGCGAATTTGCAAATTGGAATTGCGGGGAGATCGAATGATTCATGATTAACAGTAATCATAGTAAACGAAGCCTGTTCACAAACCCGGAAAATTTCGGTAAGATTGATTGTCGACTGAGGAAAATTCAGGTTCTCTAAATTTCCCTTCGTTGTTTACTACTTGAAGACAACAAGCCAGCTGTCAGACGGTGTTCAGACAAAGGTCTAACTCAGCTATATTATCACCTCAACATACCACATCATTTAGGTAAACGCTCTCTACCCATGGTTTAATGAACTTTAGATCACTATCATTCATGAAAACATTACGAATAACTACGCAGTGGTAATGATTTTACTCCATCAGCACAACAGACAAATATTCCAACCTACTCATCTAGTACCCAACTAGAACACCTCACGAAGGGCAGAACGTAGATCCACATAAAAATGCAACTTACTCACCCAGAATAAGAAAATTATGACATATAATATAGTTTTTAAGCATTTCACATTAAAGCAAGCGTTCTCCTTCATCGTAGTATGTTGATATTAACACACGATAAACCACAGAAAATACAATTAACTTCGGCATCAAACATCCGTTGAGAATATATTAAAGCGTTCTTTTAATTCTTCTCCACTCGGGCTCGACAGGGCGTGGCACACGTTAATACCCGCAAACACCCGAACATCGTCGTTGACGGCCCAAAAATTACACCAGAACCCACTTGACCCAAATTGACCTCAATCCCTTAGCCCCCTGAAAAATTTTAAGCTCGTGACATCTCTAATGCGAGATTTCCGCAACATTTAGTTGTTACGGCCAAATCCTGGATTAAATTTTCGACATTAATGAAGTAATAATTATTTCATTTATTCATTAATTTTACTAAACTCTAATTACAATGAATACAAATCATATGAACAATACACCTTTTGCTGTTCATTGCCAGAAAATATACTATCATTAACGCCAACCTCTAAATCATTAACACAAAAATACATTCATTTTATTCAATCGATATTCATTAGCGTAGATACTCAACCATTTGCATCAAAGAGCATTCCATAGCGCCAACAGATGACCATGAACACCATTCTACTATACATTAGGGTTAATAAAATTTCAATTACACAAGATATTTCTTTTGCGTAATTGAAATTTTATTATCCCTAGTGTGTAGTAGAAATGCATCAATGGTCGTCTGTTGGCGCTATGGAATGCCTTTTGATGCAAATGACTACGTATCTACGCTAATGAATTTCGATTGAATAAAATGAATGTATTTTTGTGTTAAGGAGTTTGAGGTTGGCGTTAATTAATGATAGTATATTTTCTGGTAACGAACAGCAAAAGGTGTAATATCAACAACTCGCCAACCAGGCGGAAATCACAGCTTCATGACAAAAATTAAGGCCCCGCAAGGAATGCTGAAAGCAGCCA
>JASJOG010000594.1:0-97211 GCA_030142905.1 Heliopora coerulea | reverse complement strand
TTCGTGACGGGTGCTAGTGTTATTGTCTCGCCTTTACTTTATATCATCAATTTATCTCTCACGAGTGGTCGATTTCCAAAATCTTGGAAATGTGCAAAAGTTAATGCCCTTTTCAAGCAAGGTGCAAGTGATAAAACAGATAAGGATAACTACCGACCAATATCGGTATTACCTACTGTTAGTAAAGTTATAGAAAGGGCCGTCCATATACAACTTTATAAGTATTTAGTAGATAATAAATTAATGGCCGAGAATCAATTCGGATTCAGACGTGGTAGATCAGCAATTTTTGCACTTTCTCAATTTACTGATAAGATCTTGGAAAATATGGATAAGGGCTTTATTACTGGCACAGTATTCATTGATTTTAAGAAAGCCTTTGATACTGTGGACCATACCATCATGCTTCAGAAACTTAAAGGCTTGGGAGTAAGAAGTATACACTTAGCGTGGTTTCATTCGTATCTTTCATCTCGCCAACAGAGTACAGTGGTTGGCCACAGACCTCGTCTACTCTACGCAAGGTTACCGTTGGGGTACCTCAGGGGTCCATTTTAGGGCCCCTATTATTTTCCATTTATATAAATGAACTACCCACCTGTTTGAAAAACACTACAGTAACACTTTTTGCAGATGATACCGCCATTTACTGTCCTTCGAAGTCTGCAGCAGAGTTAAAGAGGCTCCTTAATGAGGATCTACAACATCTAACCCAATGGCTAGCAGACCATAAATTATCATTAAACATTAAAAAAACTAACTTTTTGCTGATTGGAGGGAAAAAAAAGATAAAATCATTTGACCAAGTGAATTTATATATCAATGGTGAAGAGTTGGATCAAGTACAATCCTTCAAATATCTGGGAGTAATCATCCAAGAAAATTTGTCCTGGGGCGATCATATAGATTATATCTGCAAAAAGGCTTACAAGCGTATTGGCAATTCTTAGAAGAATTAAACATTTACTTCCTTTAACCACTAGAGAATTGTTTGTCAAGACTATGGTGTTACCAATATTAGAGTATGGGGACATCATTTGGGGTGATAAACATAATCAATTATTGATGCAGAATGTCCAAGTTGCCCAAAATGCTGCTGCAAAGGAAATTTTGGACAAACCAAAATACTCATCAGCTTCTGAAGTTTTGAAGGACTTAAACTGGAAAACAATGTCTGACAGACGACGTATACATCGTCTTATTTTTATGTATAAGGCATTAAATAATCTACTGGACTGGAATTTTAACTTTTTAATTTTCAATGAGATGCATAGATACAATACTCGCAATAAGTACAATTTACGGAAACCACTATCAAGTACAAACTGGGGTCAAGACCGTTTTGTTTGCCATTTCATCGATGATTGGAACAATCTTCCTGAATCAATAAGAACTCTTCCATTTAATTCATTTAGGAAGGCAATAAATAATTAATAGTTTCTCATATGATTTTTTTTTTTCTTTTTATTCATGTAAATAGTATATTTTTAGTTTTCTTAGCTTTATAGATATATGTATATTTCAGTTTTATATTTATTGCAGAACCTCACTGAAAATCACGGTTGTGAGTGAGCCTTCTGCTAAAAGATTCATTAAAGTTCAAAGTTCAAAGTTCAAAACAACAGTCCGACAACAACTACAGCAACGATACCCTACATAAAAGGTACGTCTGAGATTATCTCGCGTATCTTACGACCATACAACATACGAGTAGCGCACAAACCGATCACAACTTTACGACATGTACTGACTAACGTTAAGGACAGAGAACAACCGCACGAAAGACAAGGTGCAGTTTACAAAATTAATTGCTCCGACTGCCAAGCCACTTATATAGGTGTGACTAGCAGAAACTTAAATATACGACTAACAGAACACAAACGAGCGACAAAAAACGGAGACAAAACCAACCACATTGCCGAACACCACCGACAAACCAAACACAACATTGACTGGGAATCGGCAAAATGCATTACGTACAGCACCAACTACAAACAGCGACTCACACTAGAAAGCTGGTATACGAACTTAGAACAAAATCCATTAAACCGATCACAACAATTACCGGGACCTTACAAACGACTAATTCACAAAGTCAAACGTGCGAGCAGCCAATAGACTTACACTTCGACAAACTGATAATCAACGCCTACACAACCACACCCATTGCTTCTCGCCAAATATTATTATTATTATTATTATTATTTAATCTTATTTAAAACACGGTAGCATTTCAGCGATTCTGATTTTCAAATGGCCGTGTATCACTAATAAAACTAACATTAACATTCTATTTCATACATAGACGTACACAATTATTATAATTATTAACAAAATAAAATTTATAGATTTGGAATTCTACTCGAAAACTACTTCTAATATTCATAAGAGTGCTTAGTTTACTATATCTAATTTCTTACAAAAGGGTTTTTAATAAACGATTTGAATGATGTTAGTGACATATTACCTTTTATGACATTGTCGATTACCTTCTTAGGTAATTTGTTCCAGGACACAGCTCCTTGATACGAGAAACTCTTCTTTAAAAAATTTGTGCGAGGTTTAGGCAAATGAAGATATCGATTATTACTACGAAGTTCGTGACTGGTATTGCTGTTTAGATTAAATAACTGAGTTAGGTACTTTGGGCTAAGTCCTCGTAGTGCTTTGAACGTCATTACCAATTGTCTTTCCTCTAAGATATCTTTAATGGATTTCCAGTTCAACATTTCAAAAATTTGGGATGACCTTTCATCATAAGTAGACCTTGTTATCACACGTGCAGCTCTTTTTTGTAATTTGTGGAGTTTGTTAATATGATCAGTGTTAGAATTTTGCCATACCGTAGAACAGTATGTAAAGTGCGGCAGAACGAGTGAGTTGTACATTGTTACCAAGACATCTTGTGTAACAAAGTCTCGAGCTCTTCTTAATAATCCAATGCATGAGGATAAAGTTTTACATTGTTTTGCATTATGTTCATGCCATTTAAGTTTTTCGTCGATAATGACTCCAAGGACTTTTTTAGTTTGAACACGTGATATTGGCTCATTCGCTAGACTGATGTTTATGTCTTCAGAGATAAGATCAAGTCTTTGCTGTGAGCCAATAATCATATATTCAGTCTTTTCCTGGTTTAAAGTTAGTTTGTTTGTTGTCAGCCACATATGAACCATTTCTAAATCGTGATTTAGTTTTCCCTCAATTTCTGCCGATGACGATCCTTCACATGATAAACTGGTATCGTCTGCGAACATTACAGAGCTAGTTTTAGTGAGACAATTTGGGAGGTCATTTATATAGAGGAGGAAGAGCATAGGACCAAGGTTTGTCCCTTGTGGTACGCCACAATGAATAGATTTAGCATCCGACATTGTTTGATTAATTTTACATATTTGTTTTCTGTCTTTTAAATAGGATTGAAACCACCTATGCGCTGTCCCTCGTATTCCATAGAGTTGTAGTTTTGATAATAGTATGTTATGGTCAACAGTGTCAAATGCTTTTTTTAGATCTAGAAAAAGAACGCCATTAATTAGGTTGTTATCCATGTTCACAAGCCACTGATTTGTACAATTAAGAAGTGCGGTTTCAGTAGAGTGGCGAGATCGAAAGCCTGATTGGTTTGTTGAAATGATATTGTTTACCTCCAAATAAACCGTTACCTGTTTGTAAACAAGTTTCTCAAATACTTTGGCGATAGCAGTAATAACAGATATAGGTCGGTAGTTACCGCGGTCTGATTTTTCGCCCGATTTATAAATTGGAATGACTTTGGCAAGTTTCCAATCATCTGGAAAAATCCCAGTACGCAAGGATGAGTTAAACAAATAAGTAATCGTCGGTATTATCGAATTACCAGCTCCCTTGAGTAATTTAACAGAAATATTATCAAGACCCGGTGATTTACTCATTTTCAAGTTTTGAATAACGCAGTTTACTTCTTCATATGTTATATCGTGGAACTCAAATATAGACGATACCGGAGTCACATAACTAAGTGGATCAATGCCAGTGGAATAAATATTGTTTGCTAACTCTGGTCCGATTGAGCAGAAATAGTTATTGAACTCTTCAGCGATGTTTTTGTCGCCAGTCACATCCGACCCTTTTACTTTAATACTGTTGATCATTGTTGATTTGGATTGCCTATTTAATAGTTTGTTTATAGCTAGCCAACACTCCTTGCTATTGTTGCAATTTTTTAACTTAGTATTATAATACTTGGTTTTTTCATTTCTGATAAGTTTGGTGACTTGGTTTCTGCACAACTTATAGGCAATATGGTAGTTGTTTGAATTAAGTCTAACTGCTTTCTTTTTAAGATAGTCTCTACGATAACCAAGCTTTTTAATATCCTCAGTTATCCAAGGAATGTGAGTACTTTTTACTTTGCGAGTCCTAATGGGAGCATGGAAATTTGCAATTCTCAGGAATGTCGTCTTCCACTCTTCCCACATAATATTCGGGTCGGAGTGGAAGGTACACGTAGTAAATGCTTCACGAAGGTCGTTCTGAAAAGCGACAGAATCGAAGTGTTTAAATTGTCTTGTTTCAATAGTTTTCGGTCTCTGTTTCGGGAGGCTAATTTTGCGGCATATGTACACGAGGTCGTGATCGCTGATCCCCAGTCCAATGACTCCGCTATCGATGGTTTTAGTGTCTTCGATTTTAGTAATTACTAGGTCGATTAATGTGCTGGTATCTAATGTTGATCTCGTCGGAATCTTAATATGCTGTTGCATTTGATAAATATCAAGAAGGTCTAAAAGTTTCTTCGTGTGTATGTTTGGTTTTGTAGTAAGTAGATCACAGTTGAAATCACCGGTAATAATTAAGTCCATATTCTCATTTTCAGCTAAATAAAGAAAATTCTCGAATTTGTCAAAGATCTCTACCGAAGAGTTGGGTGGGCGGTACCAAGTTGCTATTAAAAAGGGTTTGCATTTAGGTTTTTTGATTTCAAGACAAATTGCTTCTAACTCGTCTACGAGCAAATCGTCACGCCTAAGATGAGGAATGTTGTCTCGGACGTAAATTACCACTCCACCTCCATTTCTGTTTCTGTCACGACGGACTATATTATAGCCAGGGATCTCAACTGTGCCAACTTCAATTTCACTATCTAATCTAGTTTCGCTAATAGTAAAGATTTCGAATTGATGTTCAGATAGGTAAGCTTTCAGTTCATCGATGTGTTTTATCAGGCTGACAATATTTAAATGTCCAGTTCTGAATCCCTTAAGTTTAGGATAGTTAGAAGTGTGTGATAACAAGGCTGCGTTCTCGTTATTTGTCATGGAGCTGTGTTCATCAGGAATTATGTCATTGGTTACTCAATACTGATTAAAGTTTTTAAAAAACTTAATGAAATTCGCAGCCATAATAGCAGATCCTGCTCTAGTGAGGTGTAGACCAAAAGAGTTTAGGTGGTTACTCTTAATGTTTTCGTGAGATATTACGCCCCATTTTCTCTCGCTACACAATTTAGAGATGTTCGTGTTTACCTCATTGATCTTCCATGAAAGGTTAGGATCATCTGTCCTGGTGATCACTTGCGATATGGCTACTTTAGACTTAGGCAGACAACTGAGGATTTGTTCTCCAAGGGCACAAATATCTTCTGTTATTGTTTGGGCTGACTTGTTCTTCAGGTCATTTGTTCCTGCATGGATAACAATGCATTCAGGTGAAGATTCTAACGTAGGATTAATATAATGTTTCATATCTTTCAGGCGAGCTCCAGGGAAGGTTTTGACGCTAACGCTTCTCTTCAGGTTTCTACGCAGTCGGTTGGGATTAAGCATTCTAAGCATAGAATCTCCAACTATGGTAATTTTGCAACGACTAGGTGAAGAAGAAGGTTGACCATTGGAGTGTTCGACAGAATTGGTCGTTGAATGATTCGTTCCTGTCTGTTTATGCTTTTGTTTTAAATCACTTCTGCCATTTGTCTGTTGAATGTTTTGCGGCGTCTCATCTTCGTCTTGAGATAGTTCACTGAGAACTTCATATCTGTTGATGACTTCGTCAATGGGAGCAATGATGCTATTCGTTTTACGTTTTCCAGTTGATTGATGTACAGTGTGCCATTTCTCTACTTGGGCCTTTTCAGGGTTTAATTCATTTGTGCTTTTATTCTGCGATCCGCATGCCTTGTAATTGTTTATAAGTTTATCGGATGACTCGACGTTCTCGCATACCTTTCGGTAGTCGTCATATATGAGTTTGATGGCCGTAAGTAGACTTGATTTTTCATTCTCTACATCTTTGATTTTCGTATTCAAATCAGCTTAACGTAAGAAACGGTGTTGATTCTGTCCCTAAGAGCTTCATTTCTTTCTTTAATTGGCTGTTTTCTCTCTGTAGCATGGTAAGACACCGTTCAACGAGATCATCGGTTACGCGAGATTTATGACCATTGTCGTGAATTGTTGGTGTTAATGGGCTTTCAGGCATCTTATTGAAGTGAAAACGGTGCTGACTAAACTCTTCTGTAATTTTAGTCACTTGGGATTTTAATTCCTCAATAGCACATTCCAGTGTGGTTATTCGATCATTAGTTATGCAAGAAAATGGCAATGGCTGATTTTGTTCTTGCGATGTACCTTCATCTACAAGTTGTTCGCTGTCTTCACAAACCTGCATGTTATCTTTACTACCAAGTGAAGCATAGATCATCGAGGAAAATTTTGCCTTGATCTCTTTGGCCTTTAGTCCACCCACAGTAAACGTTTGCTTTGAAGGATACCAGCGAATCGACACGTCATCTGTTTCGATCAACTTGCATTCACCACCTGGCGAAGTCCATTTGGCTTTAATGTTAATAACATCCTCTACAAACTTCTGCAACGATTCAAAATCTCCAAACCATTTAAGCTTTCCTTTGCTAGTGATTTCAAACAGCTTCCTTCTTTTATCGCAATCAGTAACCAGTGAATCCTCTACAATTTGATCGGAGCTCATCTTAACACGATGCGCGAGGATAATGACTCCATGACTAATACGACCGCCCACTTATCACGCACGAGCCAGATACAAATACAGGCGAACCTGACATTTACTCTCCTTTTGACTCTGAAGATGACCGTTGCTAAGGCTGTCGAAACGTCAGTCACTTCAACCAACAGTCTTTCTCAAGACTACACTAACCTGGACGATCAACTTCCTCAAACATAATCTAGGTTGGTTAATAAACTGAAGCAGAGTGAATATTGATATTGATAATTTAGATCCATGAAAAAAGTTATTCAGAAATCGTGTATATAAAGCCAGAAATATAGATTTCTTTATTAAAGACGTTCTATTAATGGATAAAGAATGTACCAATCCAAGATTTATCAATTATCTAATGGAAAAACAAGATATCTCGATTATAAAAATATTAAGCGTATCTGAGGTTGAATCAAATTTTGAAATCAAATATTATGGAGAGTCTTTTTTTTTAAAGAAAATGATGTAAGAGTCCGTCCAGTTAGAAAATTTAAGGCAACCGACGGAGTTATAGCCGATCCAAAGGAATCAAATCAAATAGTTGATGATATACGATACCATTATGACAACTGGAAAAACTTGAACTAGATAGAATTTTAAAAATGTCAGGAAAAGCAACAACAATTGCACTAACAATAGTTACTGTAGTAATTGGTTTATCTCTTGGTCTAAAGCGCAGTGGATCAGATGGTGTACGCGATGCTAAACATAAACAAAGCAAAGTAGAAAAATTAACTCCTGCAGAAAAAAGAGATGTCATACCGTGGACAGATATAGAAGAAGCCTCCGGCGAAGGTTTAATTTTCATTGGCAATCATTTATATTAAAAAAATTGGTGGTTCATTGATATATTTATACAGTACGAAAAACAAAAAATTATATATAAGGTAATATATAATGAATCTGAAATATATAATGAATCTAATAATGAATCGAAATCTATATAATGAATCGAAATTAAAGAATCTGCTTAAAAAGTTCAGAGATTTTGTACGTTGCTGTAAAAAAAACAACTATAGAGATAGACAGTATGCTAGAGGAACTCAATACAATACATTCAGAGAATCAACCAAAACCACGTAAAGCAAATAATAATAAAGATGGTGGGTAACTGACAGTAGATCTCATAGGTGTCTTATAGATGATCTCATAGATGATCTCATAGATGATGTTACATATGCCTCATAGATGATTTTACAGATGCCTCATAGGTGTCTTACAGATGATGTTATAGACACTTCATAGATAATCTCATAGGTGTCTTATAGTATTCTCACAAATAACTGGTTGGTTATCTGTAAATAAAATATGGATTACTATATGGATGAGTGAGGAAAGACCTAAAATAGAAACAGTCAAAAGTGATGACTCACCTAAAATAACAACAATAAAAAAGGAAAAAGATCCTAAAAGGGTAGAGGTTGGTAAGCGTTTGGCTGCTATTTTTAAAGCTGCAAGAGAGAAAATAAGACGTTCGAAAATAGAGTCCGAAAGAAATCAGGAGAATGGTAGTAGTGATAAATCAGTAATCAATTGTGGGTTTTTATTTGGCTTCTTAGGAACAGCAGTCGCAATTAGTTCACTGTACTACACAAAGTATGAAAGAGAGACAAAAAAACTAGAGACTATTAAAGAGGAGTCTAAACACGTCAAAATAAAAAGAATTGATCACAGGTCACCAATAAATAGTCTAGATACATTTGATTAAAAACATAATATGATGGTAACGAATCGTGACTACCTTAAAAATCATTTACTTGCCAAATCGTCGGGGTATTCAACAAACAAAAAAGCGACATTTCTTAAACACTCAGTAAAGATATTGGCCATAAAAAATGTATAAGTATATATTATATAACAGTGCATAATATGTCACTAACAGTCAAGAAATTTGATAACAAAGCTTTAAATATTTCCTTTGACGCTTATTACGATAATAAGAAGAATGTCTGGTTCAAGGGTAAAGAGATAGCCTCAATATTGGGTTATAAGGATACCGATCAATCAATAAGAAAAATTGTCGACTCAGAAGACACTAAAAGCTACCCCGTCTATTGGACGGGTCAGGTCAGAAATCAACTTTTCATGAATGAAAGTGGTTTATACTCACTCATTCCCAGATCTAGGTTAGAATCAACAAAAACATTCAAGAGATGGGTAACACCTGAAGTACTACCATCTATAAGGAAGTATGGATACTACAGCATGTTTAACAATCCTAACACACTAAACTTTAAAATAGAAGATGAATATGATTTACATACTAAAGTGGTTCAATTCCTTAGGTGATTTTATCCAGATGTATTAATTGTAGTCGGACTTAGACAAAAAGATACATCACAAAAACGTATTAAATCATTTAAATTGGGCTATATGAAAGGACAGCCTGATCTAATCATTTAGAATCTCCATAAAAATTACTATGGTTTATGTATCGAATTTAAAACTTCACAGTCAAATGGTTTTTTATCAGAACAACAGAAAGAACTAATAGACAGATATTAAAATAATTGGTATAAATATATTGTCTCCAACGATTATGATCTATTAATCAGGGAAATAAACGATTACATGCACAACGTTTGCATCAAATGTAAATATTGTAGAAGGAAATTGATATTCCAGCAAATCACTAAAACGTCATATAAAATATTTCCACAGAATAAAATTAAATATAATCTATTATATACATAGAATGACTAGAGTTAATGAAAGAAGCGTATGACGCTGTCCTTGTAACCGCAGGTGTTGTGGGTTTATCAATGGCATCCAAGAAGGTCTTAAGTGAAAAGTTAACAGACGCGTCCTCTTTAAAGGACACAGCAAAGTTAGAAGTTGGAGTCGCAGCTAGCACAATGCTTGTAAAGTGGGCACAGGATAAAAAGTATCTACCGGTTGACGCATTTAAAATGTAATACATTATATCGATAATGGCTAGTTTAGTTGGATCATTTCTTCAGCATTTGCTGTCGTCAGTTTGGCTGGTGCTGGATATCTTTTTAATCATTCTACAAAAATGGATATGAAGCTGAAATAAAAAGACACAATAAAGCGTTAGAAGACTTAGCAAAGGCAAATGAGGCATTTTATTAGAATGAAGTCAAACAGCGTGACTGAATCATTCAATTAAGACAACAGTTAGCAGACGCCAATAAGGATATCGGGGAAACAAACAGATCTCTTACAATATAACGGGAAAATATTTAACAAAGAACCTCAATTAAATAATTTTTATAAACCTAGAGATGAAATGAAAGAATATCATCATATTACTATTGGAGTTTTTGGTGTTGGATCTGGTTACCTATTGAGTCGAATATTCTAAATCCACACAATATAATGTATATTAAATGGGAGCATTCAAAGCATTAGATTAGGGATTCACTTTTGATGAAATAACCGAAAACATAGACAAATTGGACTCATGTTTGATGGTGTACCTGCTAGTCTAATGCCTATTCAAGTTCAGCAAAATGCACCAAGCACTTTTCATAATGGAAAGCAATTTCAACAAAAGAACTCTTAAACTGGGTTTCGAAATTGTATTGAAAGCTACATAAATTCCCTCCTCGCAACAAGGAGAGAACAATATTCAAGTCAACCCACTATTCAAAAAGTCGAATGTGATGCTTATGCCAAAGTAAAACAAGTGTCTTAAACAAGAAAGAACGTGAAGACCAGAGAAATCCAACAAGATCATCTACAAAGCAGTACATCTTCTAAACAAACCAAATGCAAATGGTAGTTTTGAAAAATGTTTTCAGGATGCTCCATCAGTACAGTTATTATTTCCTTTATATAAAGACGATCACTACCCATAACTTTGTTGTATGAGGTTAAAACATGAGTGGGATGGTGGTAAAGGGTTAGAAGACTGGGATGAGATGAAAAACTGAACAATTTCATATCCATGAAATGTCTCATATTGTCTCCCATTTCTTACCAAACTCCTTATAAGGCTTTAAGAGGTGTGAAGGAGAGAATCTGGCGCCTTAAAATCGGACTGCTCATAATTCTAGGCTTCTTTTTGGAGGCTGTCCATGTCGGAATTATGAATTTACCTTCAACTGATATTCGTATTTTCTAGGCATGCTGATGAGCCCTGACATTGAGCGAAACAGCAGTATTAAGTGACTTAACCACCTTCATTTTATGAAAAATATCAATATTGAACTAAGGATGAAATACTGTGGTTGATGGAATATTCATGTGATTACAATATTTAAACTTGCTGCTAATTCATAAATTATTTTGGCAGTGCATTTAAAAAAACTTTTAGTTTTGTTTTAACAAACAGTTTTTATATGCTCCATTTATGAGATATTTCACTCTGAAATTGCAGGAAATGGCCATTTTGGAGTTGTAAATATAGAAAATTTGCCGGGGAACATGCTCCTGGACTCCCTAGTTTTATGCTCACTTCAGAATAGCATTAATAAAGTATCTAACCCCAGCTACGCCACTGGTGGCGGGTATAGTTAAGAAAATGCGTGACCAGCACCCTCCGATATGATAAAAGCGGCATAATCATTACATTAAGAAATAAAGAGCGAGCTTAAGGAGGATTCCCCTTGAAAATTATCACACGACTTGTTGATGAAAATGACAGCCGGGGATGAGTTTTGTCAGTAAATACAAAATTCCGTAAAAGACTTAAATTGAATAATAATTAAACTCTGTTATCTTATATAAAATACAGTGATTTGCCCGTGTTTTTCCTTCTCTCTACATTATAGCTCTATAAACAATTGATCTGTTCGCCATTTGCTATACACCAACATATTTTGCTCAACGCTTCAATCTTATCATTTTTCCCCCCTTTGTTTTTTCCTTGTTTTTTTTTTTTTAATATCTTAACATTGAGATGATAATAACATAATTTAACCGGCAAATCAATCTTCGTCGATGTACCAAATTTTCCAGGTCAACCTCAGGTAGAAATTGCAAAACGCACGCATCTTAAGGTCGTGGAAACTTTAATTTAGAATAAACATTTATTACAGGAACCACAGTTACAACACCTAAAACTACGTCTGAGTATTCTGCATCACTCCATCTCCTATAGTTAGAATCCTTAACCTCTGTAAGAGATCAGATAGCCACCAAAAGTGGTATACCGGCCTCTACCGTATACTGCATAAACGCTACTTCTCTCCAACCGAACCCAGAAAGTCTGACCTTTTTTCAACATTGCTAGTACAGTTTTACTCAACTGATCGTAATTTCTATGGTTCGCATGTAAATCACTGTATACTGTGTTATCCTTCATAAGGCGAACATAGCTACGATATCCATTGCGTTGCAAGTACGAGACACTGAAAAGGTAAATTCCATCGACTGGTGCAGTAAATTTTCCTGTCGATGGATTATAAGCACCTCCAATGTTAAAGGAAACGTCGTTGAATTTGATTGCACCAAGAGCGTAGTTAGGTCCAATATTGCCACTGGTGAGGGTTGCTTGGAAGGCAGAACGGGTCTGAAAATTCGAAAGTAAAGTTATTAGGAGTAAAGTGACAAAATATACTCTTACTTGACAAAATAACCGATTTCTGGTATCTTTCAATATCCGGAGTCCGAAAGTAGATTCTATTTCCAATGGTTTTTGTTTTATTTTCGAAGAAACAAGATGAAAATGCCTCAAAACATCGACAACCTTTTCGTTGTCAACGTCCCCAGAAAATTTTCAGCAGGACATCAAATCTGGGATATAAAAACTTGCAGTCTGCAATATTTTCCGCCCTACATCTTTCGACGAACGCTAGATTGAAAGGTTTTATATATGCATTAATTGCCATTATAATAGAATCAATTTGATTTTAAATAGGCAATAGACGATCGGAATTGTCCTTTTATCCTCAGGACGCTGAAAACATGAATCGTGTGGAAACACATCTATATAAATAAAAGTTCTACGTTTTTAAGGTTCGGGCCGTGTTGAAGTCACGCGGGGAATTGGGGTAGGAACGTTTATACTTTGCTAATGTATGGTTAACAAGATTCGCTCAAATATAAAATGAACAAGTCCAAGGGGGAAGTAGACATTTTTGAAACGGTAGGATTGTGCCACCGCTTGAAAGTGGCTATAAACTCTCCAGAGAAACGCTGGATAGAAATTAAGGAGTGTAAGATTTTCCGTAGTATCTATGTATCTTTGACTAACGCCCCCAGGACCCCTGCACTTGTTTTAGCCTAGCCACGCCACTGGAAATGAGTTGGGGGGAAAGAAATTTCTTTCCATTTTTGACCAGTTGATATAATGTTAATTAATATCCATAACATGTAGCTTCTATTAATACAGAAACATGATCTTGTTCAGAAGCTTTAATATGAAAAAATTTTACTGGAAATTGAACTCACCAAAGGTTAACGTCGAAGAAGGTTTTGCTTAATAATAGCAAAAAAACTGCGAAGCGTTTTCAAACCATCTCCTGATATCGAGATGGAAGTAGCAAAATGATTAAAAAATATTTTATAAAAGGAACTTTAACACTGTGGCGACTACTTCAACTGAAAATGTTTTGATATTTAACGCATTTCCCCTATTATTAAGTTATGTATTCTTCCGGGATAAATAAGTAAGACATTTCAGCCCAATAAAGGGATGCGGGTGCTCTTCTTGCTTCTCGAAAAGTACTTAAAGTCATTTAGACCAAGAAGCGTGGGCTTGTTAAATTTCAATACCATAGAGAACACTCGAACAATTATCTTTTACTAATCCGAGTTTCGGTGACTGCATCATTGAAATCCCACCGGCCCAGCTTGATTTACAGGCATAAAATCCTAAAATTTATCAAGAACAGTTATTCTCTTCGATGTAAGACACGACTGATGGGTTGGTGAAACTTTCTTTGGTCGTTAGAAGGAGCTCGGTCTGAATACCGTAAATGCGAAATGCTCTCTGGGATTTTCAGTTGACCTTCCCTCCCATATAAACTTCAAGGATAATATCAATACTAGACGTATGTTTTACAGGCTTTTCCCATTTGAAATTTAAAGCAACTAATAAATGCCTTCCCATTACAACTACAAACCTGCGCATAGACACGATAACCTTTACCACGTACGATAAAATCTCGCATTCCTTGCCGGAAATTCAGAGTTATTCCGTACTTCTATATAAAACAAAAGTGAAGCATTGTTGACGTCTATACCCAGCAAAGCTCCAGGGACGGGATCACATGCATGCAAGAATGAAATTTCAAAACTACAACACGATCATACGGTAAAATTGCTTGTTCTGATATATCCAATTAACTCATGTGGAGTCTTTCGGACGTAATGCTAATTTAGTCAGCCAAGCGAAAGTAGGAATTGTGTCTTTGAATCAACAGTACATATAGACTAGGTGGAATAGTGAAATATTATGATCTATATGAGCTCCGCCTGTGACTTTAGCTAGGAAAGCTGGATTGAAATATCAACCAGAATAGAAATCGTCCACGTATTCAGCACTAAACAGACAGAAAATAACTTTCACAGTTAACTTACGATTAAAACATGCTGAATGGTGAAATGTTCCACGAAATGTTGGAAAGCCAATTCAAACCAGCAGTATTTGACGGGCACTTGGTATTTCACGTTGAGCAAGTTAAGAGATTTGAGGGAAAGTAACCCAGTTACTTCACGAAATAATTGCAATGAAAGGCTAACTTACACGTCCAGCAAGCATTCGTTTGGTAATCTTTGAATCTCGCTGTGGAGAAACAAGAATCTTTTCTAGTTCACTCGAGGCCGATTCGGTAAGGTTCTGGCTTGAAACAAGGTAAGGTGCAGCAGTGAATACGAGGAAAAAACCAACCCATGATACTCCAACGAACGCCATTGTAGAACGCGCTGTCTTCTTTGCAACTTATTGAAATGCGATGTGAATGTGCAAAGCAACCTCCTTATATAGGATTTATTTGAATGACAGGAAGTATTGCATGAACGAATTCTAAAAAGAACAATAATGGCATTAAAATAAGCTTGATTAAAGAAAATCACTAATAGACTATTGATGTCCACGAGGTGACATCCATAATCAATCAGGTCAAGCGCAAAACATTATTTGGCCTAATTTTCCTTACTATAGGGACTAATCTCCAATAATCCTGGTTCACACGTGAGCATAAGCATTAGCATAAGGACAAAACAAAAGGCAAAGCAAAGGAATGAAGTCAAGCTTGAGACATACGGATCTTTGCAAGCATAAGCATAAGATCATGTTCGAAGGATAGGCGAAGAGCTGAACAAAAGACGAAACAAAAAAAAAATTCTTTTTGTTTTATGTTCGCAAGTCCCAGATTATATGTCGTGCTTTGTTTCCGTATTGTACTTATCCTTATCATGCTGCTAGTGTAAACCAGGCTAAAGGACAAGAGAAATGTTTAGTTATTTAAAGTTTTGAGAAAGATCTTTAGTATTATATTCAAAGTGATCATACAAAGAATAGATTGAATGACGAATTGTAAAAAATGGAATAATCTAAGAACACATCAATGCAATAGAACAAGGTACACCCAAGAAACCTGCAGAAATTGTTGAAAGAGCTTCGTTTTTATCATCAGGCAGAAAAACTATCAGTCATCAAGGATACTCAATGATCGAAAGAAAGAAGCTTTATATTTGCAAGGCAAATAAGCCTTGATTCTCTACGAAAAGATGTGATATCAAAAACATTGTGATTTCGAGTTAAATAGTTTTGATGAGAAAAGGATAAACAATGCAATTAGCTCATCCAAATATCCATAGGTGTGTTCCCACGAAGCTTTTAGTGCCTCCGGATAGTCATTCGCAAGTCTAGTTTCCACGAGTGACATAAGCATTACAACATACGCAAGCGCAGTAACCACTTTAAGGTTATTAAATCTCTTTGTATTGGTAAAGCACAAAGAGTTCAACTGACCATGGTTTGCTCATTGCGCTTGCATATGTCGTTAGGCTTGTGCTTATGGCTCTAGTGAAAATCATGCTTTAAGTGTGCATGAATGTCACGAGACTCAAGAAAGTGCTGGTTTGAGTCATAAGCATAACCCTTTCTGCGTGATCTGTCTTAGGACAACTGAATTCGTCAGAATGACAATAAAGAGACTATTAATTGCTGATAAGCACTAGGCCTGATTGAGTCGTTCTAGTTGATGTATCTTTAACAAAAGGATCTCACGAACCCTTTAACCCCCGACTGTATATACAGGAACAATTTAATATATGCAAATCGGAGGTATGAACCGATTTCAATAGATTTTCAAGAGGAAGGTGAACAGATTGAGTAATTTGTGGGTTCTTTTAAAAAGTTCAGAGGTTAAAGGTTAAGTTCTGGTGGAAAAATGGAAAAGTGTTGGTCGAAATGTAATGGTGCAACCCATACTGGTGTACCATTATCTTTTCCATTTCAAAAAACTAAATGGAAACCACCAACCCTTTTTTTGTCCAATTTGACTTTGGTATTTTACTCTGGCTAACGCCCAACGATTTTACTCTGCAAGAGAAGATTTCTTGAACAGGGAAGGCTTAAAATACCTCTAAAAATCAAGCCTTTCATCCGTAATATTTTTATTTTTTTTACTTTTTGTACTCTAGTTTTTCTATAGTTCTTTTATTGGTCCTGTTGTTGCAGTTTGTCGATGTACGATGTTGGTGTGTATTAAAGGGTTAATAAGAATCAAGTGTCATGTGATCATTGTAAACGTCTTGTGATCCAGGTTTGATTATTACATGCAAAAATAACAGGACTAACGGAGAATTCCCTTTACAAGTTATCACGAAATTTCTTGGGAATGATATCCGGGAATGAGTTTCACCAGCAGCTATAAGATGCCATATAAGACGTAAATGTAATGATAATTATAAAACTCAGTTATTCTGTATAAAATAGGGTTTCTGTTATTTTTTTTCTGCATGTAATTGATCTGTTTTGAAACTGGTAAATCAATATTTTGTTCAACGTTTTGATCCCGTTCTGTTATTGCTTAATCAGGATGATAATAATGAATAATTGTTCACCAAAGCGGTGGTGAATACTTGCCGAGCCATGAAGTGGAGATGTAAATATCTACACTATTCACCGACACTGGGGTGAAGGATTATTTAAAGTTTTAGCATATACTTTGCATAATTGTTTTAAGATATACTTTTTTATTTTTTAATTTTCAAAACAATTTAACAGAAAGTCGACTTGTCATCAAGTCATCATTTGTAAATAAAACATTTTAAAGGCATCCTGCGTGCTTTTATCGCTAAAAAGTACGAGACATGCATATCGTTGCATGTTTAATTGGAAAATTTCGTTGCTGTTTTTGTTACTGTCTGGCAAGGTGACTCCGTTTACTAAAAAAGTCATATCGTAACTTAAGGGTCGTTTACACGTGCGATTTCGCACGTTGGAATTAGGATCCTGGCGTATGTAATAGACTCACAATAGCCTATGCAGCACGATATTCACTCATTATTCGCTGCAGTTTGTTCACGATGCTCTCGTCAGTCAAACACATACTCCAAGATGTCAATCGCATGGCAGAAAATGGCACGTGCAAACAGCCCTTCATACGAAACTGGACGACATCTTTCTTTACTCGGAGTTGAATCGTGCAGGGTATTCCAAGTCAGAGGAACGCCAAACAAGACTATTCATCAGCAAGGTATATGCTAACGTAAGTTAATCTGGACCTAAAAAATTTTCGGCTGGCCTAAATTCGTCAGGTTAACTTCTTGTAGAGAGTACAAAACCCACTCATTCTAAGTTGCAAGCTTTAAACTAGAATAAATATTTATATTGCAACAGTCGACTTGTTTACATCTTTATGCTGTTTATTAAAGGAATTCTAAGGAAGCTACATTGACAATTTCTATATTGACGTCAAAATATATTTTAATCTCTCGAACTGTTACTGTTGGAATTCATAATTTTAGTAAGAGATCAGATAACCACCGAAAGTGGTATACCGGCCTCTACCGTATACTGCATAAACGCTACTTCTCTCCAACCGAACCCAGAAAGTCTGACCTTTTTTCAACATTGCAAGTACAGTTTTGCTCAACTGATCGTAATTTCTATTGTTAGCATGTAAATCGCTGTATACCGTGTTATCTTTCACAAGGCGAACATAGCTACGATATCCATTGCGTTGCAAGTACGAGACACTGAAAAGGTAAATTCCATCGATTGGTGCAGTAAATTTTCCTGTCGATGGATAATTGAATGAAACGTCGTTGAATTTGATTGCACCAAGAGCGTAGTTAGGTCCAATGTCACCGCTTGTGAGAGTTGCTTGGAAGGCAGGATGGATCTGAAAAATTAGAAATACAATGAAATTAAGAATGAAGTATGCTCTTATTTGACTAAATAACTGATTTCTAGCATTATTTGCGAACTTCTGTCAAGAAAAAGATTTTAGCTGGAGTGGATCCTGTTCCTATCTCATAAAAAGCAAAAATACTTGCAGTGACCTCGTAGTCGATCTTCTCAGGGAATTTTTGGTAAGCCAGGAAAACTAGGAGTCAGAAAACGACTATCTCGGCATTTTTTTGTCACGGAGCCACAATCTACAGTCGAAGGTAATTGTTGTAGTCGCATTTATGATAGGATTTAATCAGAAATCACAGCCACGGTTGGAATTATCATTTTTGCCCTAAAACGCTTTACCCACACATTCCTATTGAAACATTTCATAATTGAATTTCTAAGTTTTAAGGTTTGAAATGAATACTAAAAACGTAATTTCGCTCCATCCTCGAACCAGTGATGGGATAGTTAATGTGGTCAACAGGCTGTTTTAATAGAACAAAATCGTGCCGAAAGCCTTTCCATAAAATGTTCACTAAGAACTAGATGAATTATTGCTCATTTTCTCAGAAGGTATCTTTTGCCTAAAAAGAAGAATACAATGGGTGTTGGAATGGCCTAAAGAGCGTTTTTACTCAATCCTCAAAGATTCGAATGACAAAGGACTTTGCAACGGCTACGGTGGTGAGGCAAACAAAATCTGATCAAACGTATTTTGTAAAGAAACTCCTGCATTGCAGTGACAATATCAAATGATACATTTAGTATTTAATGCATTTCCCCCATTATTTGTTAATTTGTGTATTCTTGAAAAGGTATTAACTCTTTGGCGGAATTGATAAATTTTCGACAAATCAATCGACCAAGAATCACTTCAATTTTTTTGTAATATCGTCAAAATTTTACCAATCAGGTGAGAAAGAGTCCCCCGTCCCTGCTCCACTCCCTTACCCACTACAAGGGCACTGTGAGTTAATGTAATTCGAGCCTCTTCAGGGCGTTACTCACACCGGTTCACCCACTTGTGGATTTCTTTCTGTTGTACATATAGGGTTAGAATAAAATAGCTTAATGTGAACACTTCTCTCGTTCTTCCATGGAAATATTACGGAAAATCGCATTCTGTGTGAATTAAACCAGTAGATTTAAAAATAAATCTGTCAGTGTGAAAAGTAATCGCAATAAAGGAACATGGGCACTTTTGCGCTCCTCGCTACGCTCTTTTCATCAATCGGTCTAAGAACGTATGTTGAAATTATTGAAGAACAGGTATACACTTCGATCTCAAAAGGAGGCCAATACGTTTGTGAGTTTTACTTCCTAAGTTAGAACTAACTTGATCAGTTCTTATCGTAACTGCAAAAATCTTTCTCTGATTTTCAGTTGACCATTCCACCCTCATAGACGGCTTTCAATACTACATTTGGGTTTCATATGCTGTTTTCTTTAGCAATTTAAAGCAGCTAATAAATGCTTTACAATTACGACTACAAACCTGTGCGTAGACACCGTAACCTTTGCCATGAACGAGAAAATCTCGCATTCCTTGCCTGAAATTCAGAGTTATTCCGTATTTCTATATAAAACAAAAACTATGCCTTGTTCATGCCTTTACCGAACAAAGCTTCGGAAGCTGGGTTACTTGGATGAACGAAATTTTAAAACTACAAAACTGTTGTCGCATAAGATTGTCCATTCTGACGTATCTGATCAACTGAGTGGAGTCCTCCTGATGTATTGCTATCATAGTTAGCCAATCATAAGCAGGGATTGTGCGTTTAAGAAGACAATTCACTCCTCAGGAGGAACACTTGTATATGATAACCTAAATGAAACCCGGTTGTGATTATTGTCTGATATCGTTGACGAATTCAACCCTTTACAGTTAAGAAATAATGTTGAGAGATTAAATAGGATGCCCAATCGAAAACTCAGTTTAAAATGACAACTCAGCACCACAGACAGCCAACCTAGTACATGATATAAAATCAGTCGGGCAGAAGATAATTCATTTTTATCCAGTTAAGAGATTCTGGAAAAGAATACACAGATTATTTCACGAAATAACTGCTGCGAAAGAATACTTACATGTCCAGCGACCGTGCGTTTGCTAATCGTTGAATCTTCCTGTGGAGAACTAAACATCCTTTCTAGCTCAGTGGAGGTCGATTGAGGATGATTCTAGCTTGAAGTAATGTAAGGTGCAACAGGGAGCACAAGGAATAAACCGAACCAAGATAATCCAACGAATGCCATTCTGCTGTTTATCTTCTGTGCTTCTTGTTGAAATGCGATGGCAGCTAGATGAGCAACCTTCTTATATAGGATATAATTTCATGACACACCCACAACTCATTGTTTCAACAGAAGCATTAAATCTTTTATTGTACTCATTAGTATTCAGGATTGTGAAAACAATTCAAAATAGCGTGATAACCATTTACCAAACTGATTTCTTTTGAACGCTGGGTGATAACCACTTGTCACCCTATAGACCACTTACATCTATCCCCCTGCTGGAGGAAAAATACTGTTAAGTAAAGGAACTTCAATAAATTATTTGACCAGTTGAAAGTCGGAACTTTGAAGTTGTCCTCCAGTAGTGATCGTTTACCACATGAGTGCAAGTGGTCTATTCTTATCGCATGCGATTGAGTTAATATCGAACTGAATTTCTAACAACAAACGTCTCTTAAAAGCCAAATTTTAGGAAAAATCGAATTTAATTGTGAGTGTGGGATTAGTAACATAAAATGGTCAATCAAATCCTCAAAGCCGTTACGTCTCACTCGCGATGTTAAATCCTTTATTGCATTTATGACCATTAATTAACCTTTGCTTATTTGAATAAGAGGAAAAGCTCTGACACACTCGTTCAATGATTACCTTACAAATTTGATTCAGACGGGGAGATTAGTGTGATTGGGACAAGTGCAAAATACAAAAATAAGAAGTGGAAAATGGTAAGATCGAAGAGAAAATGTTGTCTTCTGTCTTTCAAAGTAAATGGCCAGACCTACATTTTTGTTTGGCCTTCTGGGAACTCAAGACAGCCACTGCGAATTTTGGCTCTGCGAGAAAACCTACTAGTTAAATTTTGTAACTTAGATCTCTAAATATTGTGATACAGATATGACGCATGGTTAAATGTTTTGAATAATATTCCACGCAATAACGTTACGGGTATTGCAAAAATAGGGGAGGCACAGGCTTCCCAGGTCCCCCTTAACCACGCCAACGCTCTAGGCCTGGTTCACACAGGCGACACAAGCACACGCGTAACTACATAAAAACGCAGTTAGCAGTTCACAGTCAATTGAACTCTTTGTACTTCCCTAAAACGAAGGGATGTACCAAGCATGAAATATCTATTGTTCTTGCAAATGTCGTTATGCTCACGGAGCAAACAAGATGTTTCTTAGGAGGGAGATAGAATGTCAAATGAGGGGACCTGAGGGCATGGTCTCTCTGTTATACTATGTTTTAAAGTTTGTACATCGTGAAATACAGCATTATGATTTGATAGTTCTTATACACGACACAACAGTAAGCTGACTGAGAAATTATAGCATTTCAAGGTTGTCAGCAGAGGCATCGTACTCTCTACACCATATGCTCTTATTTTTGTGTTACGTTTTTACATGTTTTCTGCGAACGCAAATAGAAATATTTTTGCGGCTGTTAAGGGAGGAGCTTAAGCTCCCTAATCCCCCTCTTTGTTGCGCCACTGGTTAAGGTTATGTCGCTAGTGTAAACGATGATTTACAATTTAGAGTTTTGTCAGTGCGAATGGACCTTCACTCTAAAGGATAAAGGAGAACACATAGCTACTCCGTCAACTTGATGGGTTGTCCTTTAGCACCAGTACCTGCCAACCTCTTCGTTGGTTACCATGAACAACTTTGGTTAGAAAATTACGACGAAACCCGTGTTTTATTTTATCGTAGATATGTTGACGACACCTTTTGCGTATTTCACAATGACCACGACGCGATGCTCTTTCTCGATTATTTAAACCGTCAACATGTTAACATCAAATTTACTTTTGAAAAGGAGAAAAATGGTAAACTTCATTTGTTAGATGTTTTGGTAACCAAATCAACAAACACCTGCACTAAAACTACTTTTCACAAAAAAACATACACGGGTCTGATCATGAATTTTTTGAGTTTCTCACCCATGAATTATAAGATAGGATTGATAAATACACTAATTGATAGGACCTGTAAAACAAATAACACGGAAACCGGCTTCAAAGAAGATCTCAACAAACTTATTTTTTTACTCTTAAACGTAACTCATTTCCTTTCCACATAATACACAAAGTCATCAGTCAATACAATGAAGAACCAAGCCAGTCTGACCAAACAAAACACACAGAAGATGACAAACGAAATACACGCTACTTCAAGCTACCATACACCGGCTTTTACTCAAAATTAACTCAACGCAAACTCAAGTCACTTATACAACGGTTATGCACCGACCTAGAGATCACACTTGCTTTTTCACTATACAAAATTAAGAATCTTTTTAGTTTTAAAGACCCGATTCCTGGAGAGCTTAAATATTATGTGTATCAGTTTACTTGTGCGGGATGTAATTCCCGTTACATTGGCGAAACCATTCGTCACCTCACCACTCGGATTAATGAGCACACACAAACTGACAAACATTCCCACATATTCAAACACATTCAAAAATCCTCTACTTGCAAACTTCGTATAACTCCTCATATTTTAAAATCGTAGACTCCGATAAATCTGTCCTTTCTATTAAACTCAAAGAAGCACTACATTATTAAGAAACTCAAACCCGAACTTAATGTTCAAGTCCATCATTAATACCATATTTAACTTATAATTCCAATATACACATATACAATTTTTTATTTCTTCTTCTTTACTGTTTTTGTCTACCACACCTCATTAACAATTCTACATCTTGCTTTCAACGCCCACCACCTCCATTAACCAGTCGCACCTTTGTAATTAATCATTCTGACACACATGTGTGAGAATTTATGTTAGATGAGTCATTCGCTTGTAATGTTTATCAGGTCACATATAAATATCGGTTGTAAATAACCTATTATCATTTGCACTGAAGATGGCATGAGTTTCGCCGAAACATGTATGCAATAAAGAAACTTGTTGTTTACTTGAATTCTTTATTACCCAATAAACCAATTCAAAGTATGTGTAAATAACACAGACTATTTCATGACTAATCTTCCTTCACTATATAAAACAATTAAAAACAACGCTAAGTGGAATCTTAAAGAGCCTTATTTTCAATCTTTACTAGGAACATGGATAGCAACTTTTGCATCAGGTATATCTATAGAGTACTTAACTTTCAAACCAGAAGTCCCTAAACAAATTGCATCACTTATGAGATCTCATTTATACTTTACAATTGGAAGGATTATGCTAGAATTTGAAACAATGCGAGAAAATGGAACTCAGTACATAATGAATAAATGTAAGGCTAATTTTCTAATAGATCATACACCTAAGTGGACATGGGAAGACGTTGCAAGGTTATATGAATCAACGTTTAGGACAAGACTTTGTCGATACGAGTAAATTTGCAAAACTTCATGGATCCGGTGTTGATTTTATTCGTGATTTACCAAATGACTACAAGAAATTTATTCCAAAGAAATCTGATGTGCTGAGAACTCAAGGAACAGAACTACTTAATCAATCAATCGAGTCATATATTTATAGTGTATTTGGTGCTCAAGCTAGGACAAAACAGAGTATTTACGGGTCCAGAGCATCAGCATTAGAGACACAAAAAGTTTTTAGATAGATTGTAGAAGATTTTATTATAAACTATGAAACATCAGCATGGATAAACAATATGAATCAGGCAGTTACATTAACTAATGTGGTTCTTAATATGGCCATTAGTCCGATTCTATGGTTGATACCTAGCAATCTAATTATATTAGAAAAACCAATAGTAGGATATAACAACAAACTAAATGTATCAGATGAAAGTACGAAATTCGGATTAAACAAAAATGTTAATTATTTTGGAATGAAAAATAGTCAGCCAAAAAAGGTGCATCAGGATGAAGCTCCAACGCATTATCTAGATATTTAAGATAAAAAAATTGAAAAGGTCAAACAAAAAAAAACTCCAATTAGTGACAGTAAAAAAGAACCTATTAAAAACGGTGACCACAATACTGAATTAATTACAATATTAACCATATGAGGAATAACAACGTATTTAATAATTGTAAATATTATATAATATATAGATGAGTTTGTTTTACGGCTATGAAGACAAAACAAAAAATTAAATAGATGAATTGAAGACAAGTGTGGACAAAAAACTCTCTTTATCAGGTGGTGAAATGGAAGGTGCTATCAACATGCCATTATGGAGAATAAAAAATATTCCAACACCAATTTATGATTACGACGCAATTTCTAAAGCTGTTCTGGAACAAACATACTTAATAGATTAAAAAAAAAGTAGTGGATTATAGAAAAAGTTTAAGTGAAACATTGATGTGGGAACACTACAAAAAATATGTAACGAGTATTTATCATTTTGATAGAGTCTCGAATAATATTGAATTGGTATTTGATACTACAACCAGGAAAGTGTCTAAAGCTATTGATCAGGGTGTACAAGAAAATGACACAATTCAAAACATCCTCTGTTTTCAAACTACTATATGTACAAAAAGTGAAATTGTATGTAACAGATTTTTCTTAAAGTTTGATGGGGGACAAGAAATGGTAAGTGATATCAATTTAAATGCTGTAACTGGAGAGAAACGTATAGTGAATATTTTCATTGTATAAAGTTCGCTGGTTTTAGTCCTAATGGTGATTTGGTTGTCTCTGGTACAACAAATAATTACAGGATCATTGGTAGTAATCCAATTCAAACTAAACAACCAATAGCTCCACATAAAACAAAGGCAAATGCAGGAGAAACAAATAAATGGATATGTTTATCAAAAAATTGGGACAACTACACAACACCAGCAGCTGGAGCTAGCAAGGCATATTGTAATGGACAAAAGCTTACAGATTTTTAAAGCAGTAGTTCAGTTGGTTATACCAAAATGACTTTCGGTAATATTAGTACAAGTGGTGTCGCTCCTTTTAAAGGTGATATTTTTTTTTTTGCTGTGTATAAAGGAAGATTAATAAACGGGAAAGATATTCTACTTCATCATTACATGCTTTGCAATTGGTTTAATATTGATAAAGTTGATTTCAATTTTTAATATATGTTATAATATATGCCAAGGAAGAAGAGTATTGTTTACAATCATATCAGCAAAAATTTATCTGAGAATGAAGTAACCAAACTGAAACAATGGTATCTACATTACCATAAGCTTTACACCTGCTTCAAATGGAAGTACAAGAAACTGAAGAAAGTAAATCTGAGTTTAAATATGGTAAGTCTATGATTAACAGTATCCGTTAGTGTAGCTGGTGGTATAACTTTGAATCCTGTTTTTTTAGGATGTATTAGAGGTCCAGGTATTTTAAACCAAGGATATTTATCAAAACGTAATATCAAAACTAAGACAGAAATGTGGAGACACGCTTATAGATCATATCAAAAAATTCTGAAACTCATTAATAATTCATAAGGAAAACACAAAACAAATTAAGGTTTAATCAATGTCTGTGTACCGTGATACAGAATTCATTAATAAAACATCAGTGTCTGTAAATGTGATGCAGAACTCATTAATAAATCATCAGTGTCTGTATACGTGATACAGAACTCATTAATAAATCATTAGTATACATCTTTAAATGTGATACAGAACCCACTTCTTTTTTCAAATTACATTTACACAATACCATTAAACTAGTTAATTTTTTTATCACTATAGGGCACACCAACATCTTCAAATATCTTTCGAGCTCATCGAGTCGAGTATCGTGTATTACAAGGAAATACGCCTTCTAAACTCTGTCGTTCTTCTTCTTCGCTTTTCACCGCCCTGAATCGACTCATTGCAAAACACTAAATATCTACACTCGAAGCAATACGAATACGCAGCAAAGCATATCGCATCTCAATCTGCAATACTTAAACACCGTTGAAAGTCTATAACATAAGGCCAGTTTCAACGTCGCGCTTCTCATGTGCCAAACGCATTAAAAACAACAGATAATGAGTTGAAATGCCTCATTATCTATTGTTTTTAATGCGCACGCCACATCAGAAGCGCGACGTCTGAAACTGGCCTAACTAACTTCAATTAATCCTGATAGTTTTTCATTGTTCATACCATCAACTCTGTACCACTAAGTGACTTACCACAAAACATCAACTGACCCGTAATTTACATACAGCTTCTCCAACATCTTTTCCCACAGAATTAAACTTCCACTCGTGCTTTCTATATATTAAATTTCTATACTTCTGTCGTATAATTAAAGTCCATTTCTCGTTGTAAAATAACTTACCGAGACGTTTCAGAAGTAATTTACAAAATTCGTGGTCGTCCTGTATCGGGATACAGAACTCCAACTCATTTTGTAAATGGTACTTCTGACACAATTGAAATAATTTTTACGTGGTATGACATATGAAGAAGCGATATTTCTGAGTGATCTAAAAATAATGGATAATGTTGTTACTGATCTATGCCCACCTATTAAAGAAATGTCTAAAATATATGATAAAATATAGAGTAATATATAATATGATTGGAGAAGAGATAAAGTTACAAGATCTTGATAATAGAAGGAGACAAGAAGAAGAAGAAGAAGAAGAAGAGACAGATTTCGGTGGTGAATCAGATGAGAATGACTTAATAGATAATCTAGATAGTTTTAAAAAAAAAAAAGCAGAGTGAATATTGATATTAATAATTTAGATCTACGAAAAATGTTACTCGGAAATCGTGTATATGAAGCCAGAAATATAGGTTTCTTTATTAAAGACGTTCTATTAATGGATAAGGAATGTACCAATCCGAGATTTATCAATTATCTAGTGGACAAACAAGATTTCTCTATTATAAAATCATAAAAGGTATCTGAGCTTGTATCAAATTTCGAAATCTAATATTATGGAGAGCCTTTTTTTAATGAAAATGATGTAAGATTCCATCCAATTTGAAAATTTAAGGCAACCAACGGAGTTATAGCCGTCCCAAAGGAATCAAATCAAATAGTTGACGATATACGATACCATAATGATAATTGGGAAAAACTTGAATTAGAATTTTAGAAAGTCAGGAATACCAACAGCAATTGGATTAACAATAATTAATCTAGTAACTGGTTTATCTCTTGGTCTAAAGCGCAGTGGATCAGATGGTGTACGCGATGCTAAACATAAACAAAGGAAAGCAGAAAAATTAACTCCTGCAGATAAAACAGATGTCATACCGTGGACAGATATAGTAGAAGCCTCCGTAAAGGTTTAATTTTCATTGGCGATCATTTATACTTAATAATTGGTTGTTCATTGATATATTTCTACAGTAGGAAATACAAAAGATGATATATAAGGTAATATGTAATGAATCCGAAATTAATAAATCTGCTTAAAAAGGTCAGAGATTTTGTACGTTGTTTTAAAAATGAAGTATAGAGATAGACAGTATGCTAGAAGAACTTAATACGATACATTCAGAGAATCAACCAAAACCACGCAAAGCAAATGATGATAAACATGGTTGGTAACTGACAGTAGATCTCATAGGTGTCTTATAGATGATCTCATAGATGATGTTACATATGCCTCATAGATGATCTTACAGATGCCTCATACGTGTCTTACAGAAGATGTTATAGACACTTCATAGATGATGTCATAAGTGGCTCGTAGTATTCTCACAAATAACTGGTTATCAGTAAATAAAATGTACATTACCATATAGATGAGTGAAGAAAGACCTAAAATAGAAACAGTCAAAAGTGAAGGCTCACTTAAAATAACAATAACAAAAAAGGAGAAAAATCCTAAAAGGCTAGAGGCTGGTAAGCGTCTGCCTACAATTTTTTAACCTACACGAGAGAAAAAAATATTTGCGAAAATAGTCTGTAAGAAATCAGGAGAATGATAGTGGTGATAATTAAGTAATCAATCATGGGATTTTATTTGGCTTCTTAGGAACAACAGTCGCAATTGGTTCACTGTACTACACAAGAAAAGAGTATGAAAGAGAGACCAAAAAACTAGAGACTATTAAAGAGGAGCTTAAACACGTCAAAATCAAAAGAATTGATCACAGGCCACCAATAAATAGTCTTGATACATTTGATTAAAAACGTAATATGATGGCTTAAAACGTGTTACGAATTGTGACTCCCTTAAAAATCATTTACCTGCCAAATCGTCAGGGTATTCCACAAAAAAAACCCCCACATTTCTTAAACACTCAGTAAGAGTATTGGTCATAAGAAAATATATAAGGATATGTTATATAACATAGTATAATATGTCACTAACAGTCAAGAAATTTGATAATAAAGATTTAAATATTTTCCTTGACGCTTATTACGATAATAAGAAGAATGTCTGGTTCAAGGGTAAAGAGATAGCCACAATATTGGGTTATAAGGATACCAATCAATCAATAAGAAAAAATGTCGACTCAGAAGACACTAAAAGCTACCCCGTCTATTGGACGGGTCAGGTCAGAAATCAACTTCTCATAAATGAAAATGGTTTAAACTCACTCATTCTCAGATCTAGGTAAGAATCAACAAAAATATTCAAGAGATGGGTAACATCTGAAGTACTACTTCTGTACTGAAGTATTGATACTACAGAATGTTTAACAACCCTAACACACTAACCTTCAAAATAGAAGATGAATATGATTTACATACTAAAGTGGTTCAATTCCTTAGGTGACTTTATCCAGATGTATTAATTGTAGTCGGACTTGGACAAAACAAAGATACATCACAAAAACGTATTAAATCATTTAAATTGGGCTATATGAAAGGACAGCCTGATCTAATCATTTAGAAAATCCATAAAAATTACTATGGTTTATGTATCGAATTTAAAACTTCACAGTCAAATGGTTTTTTATCAGAACAACAGAAAGAACTAATAGACAGATATTTAAATAATTGGTATAAATATATTGTCTCCAACGATTATGATCTATTAATCAAGGAAATAAACGATTACATGCACGACGTTTGCATCAAATGTAAATATTGTAGAAGGAAATTGATATCCCAGCAAATCACTAAAACGTCATATAAAATATTTCCCCAGAATAAAATTAAATATAGTTTATTATATACATAGAATGACTGCTGTAAAGAAGAAAGAGTTAATGAACAAAGCGTATGACGCTGCCCTAGCAACCACAGGTGTTGTGGGTTATTAATGGCATCCAAGAAGGTCTTTGGTGAAAAGGTAACAGACGCATCCTCTTTAAAAGACACAGCAAAGTTAGAAGTTGGAGTTTCAGCTAGCACAATGCTTGTAAAATAGGCACAGGATAAAAAGTATCTACCGGTTGATCCATTTAAAATGTAATATATTATATAGATGATGGCTAGATTAATCGGATCATTTCTTCAAACAGCATTTGCTGCCGTCAGTTTGGCTGGTGCTGGATATCTTTTTAATCATTCGACGAAAATGGATATGAAGCTAAAATAAAAAGACGTAATAAAGCACTAGAAGACTTAGCAAAGGCAAATGAGGCATTTTATCGGAATGAAGTCAAACAGCGTGGCAGAATCATGCCATTAAGACAACAGTTTCCAGACTCCAATAGGAATATCGGGGAAACAAACAGATCTCTTACAATATAACGGAAAAATATTTAACAAAGAACCTCAATTAAATAATTTTTATAAACCTAGAGATGAAATGAAAGAATATCATTAAATTACTATTGGAGTTGTTGGTGTTGGATCTGGTTTCCTATTGAATCGAATATTCTAAATCCATACAATATAATGTATTTGAATTGGGACCATTCAAAGCATTAGATCAGGGATTCACTTTTGATGAAATAACCAAAAACATAGACAAATTGGACTCTGTATACAAAAATGAGGAGAAACATACTTAAGACAATATTTGTACTGAGTGTGAAAATGAATATGAATGTATAAATAGCATGTTTGTATGTGTTAATTGTGGGGAAGTAGGAGACTATGAGATGATACAAGAATGGGTTGGAAACATCTGGATAAATAGGAAGAAGTCCAGATATATCAGAAGTAGACACATCAGATCTAGAGTAGAACAATACGTACACACCAGTTATCGTAGTTCTGTTGTATCTGACTTTATGGAGGTTGTTGCATTAATGATTATACATAAAATGATTAATAAAAACGTACCCAGATATGACTACTACATTATCATGTTAGCCAGTAGGATAGGTGTAAAACTAATAATAAACCCATTTACTTAACACATAGTGAAACAAGGATGCATTTGATGACTAACTATTTGTTTCCGTCTAACCACTATTAGGCTGGGACAAAAACGGCAAGCACCCCAATTATTTGAAGTGGAAGAAAATCAATAAATACGTTAATCAGTTAAATATTATTTTCTATTTACTAGGTATATCGAAAATATGTCAATAGAAATCATACCATCAAAATTATAAGAGTTGGAAAAATATATATTTGCGTATGATGACTATGATGAATATTTTGAATCGCTAAATGACAAAGACCTTCTACATAAAATAAAAATGAAAAATTTATTGGATGAATCAACAGAAGCAAGAATGATAAGACTTCAGAGTGAAGTCAAATGTAGAGATGGTGCATTGTGGACGAGGACAATTAAAGAATTGAGTGATTATTACCGTTATTTTAAACATATTAATGATGAAGATGATTACTATATCTTAAAAAAATGCTTTAAAGAGGTCTAATATATCAAACCCAGCCCTTGCTTTTATTTATTAAACTTCCGTCCATCCCTTTACTATAATTTAGGACTTGTATGCTCCAAAAATAAAATAGGTCTTGTTGGTATTTTCGACAAACTAGTTTTAAGGTGGTTACAAGAGGCTGATGAAAAGAATGACCCCACTATCAGACCATATTGGAAGCCATATGAAATGAGGGATATAAAAGAAGAATATGGGGAACGAGTGTTCAACACTTTCTACTCATTAGCTCACGAGCTTTATAGTCTTGGTAAAGAAAAGTGGCTAGATCGCATTGTAAGTGATGAAGTTTTTTATGGAATAATAATAAAACATTTTAATATGAAATTTTATATGGATGTTTCAATATATATGGATGTTTCAATATATGGATGTTTCAATATATATGGATGTTTATTGGTGCTTTCAATATACGCTCTAGTATATCAATCTTTAATAATCATGTTTATCACTTAAAAATTATTTTCTATTAACATAGTATATATAAAACATGTCAATAGATCTCAAGCTGAAACAGTCTCATAACTCTTCAGATGGAGATGAAGATGTTTGTGAAAATGATTTTATCGATTATCATGATGTTGAGGATAGTTATGATGAGGATGAAGAGGATGACGATTATATAGAATATATAGGATAATAAATTAAATACGTTTTTTACTTAAATATTATTTTATATATAATCATATATAGAATCATGACTGAAACTAATAATATTGGTCAATCCAAACGAGGTCGTGGTAGGCTTGAAGAATACTTCACCGAAGAAGAAAGAAAACAAGCAAATAACGGATACACTAAGAAGTGTATGGAGAGAATCCCTTTTTATTGCGATGTCAGTTATCATACGTATCATATAGCAAGTAAAAGCAAACACCTGAGAACCAAAAAACATATAAAAAATCTAAAAAACAATCAGTGCGTTTTGACTTAAAGAATTTTTACATTCTGTATAATGTAGTATGTAGAAAATTTTCACGCTGAGTAAGATAGACTTTATAAGAAGACATTTTGCTGATCTTCAATCTCAACTCAAGGCTAAAATATCTAAAACCATAGCAAAACGTACAGCACTCAAAAGGAAGACCATCAAAAGGGAGGTCGTTAAAAGTATTTCTGTCAAAAGACCTAAAGTGATCAATGTGGTCAAGAAACCCATCAAAAAACTAATCGCAAAAAGAACAGGTCTTAAAAAAAAGATCATGAACAAACCTAAAATACGTGGAGACTCTACAATAGAGAAAATAATAGATGATAAGTTATGGTCTCAATCATGAAAAGCGTTAAAAATTACACAAAATCATTCAAAATCGCAATCATCGATAAAAGTGACCCATTAACACAACTAAATAGCACTATGTATATTGTTGAACACATTTTAAATAAACAACTGGATAAAATGAAAGGAATCAAACACATTGAAACATTAAAAGCAACATTCAAATAGACCATCATCGGCAATAATGAGTTTAAAACAACATCAAAAACAGCCTATTTCAACAATAAAGCAAAAACAATAATAAGCAATAATGAAATAAATGAAAGTATAAAAGCATCGAAACAAGAGATATTAAATATAATTGATGTTTGGTTATCAGAAGGTTCTGGATGGACCGTTGAATCAATTGATAAGCATTATATAAACATTGTACAATACAAGCCTTTAAATGGATCATCATATAATAAACTACCACCAGAGCTAAGAAATCCAGTCAAAGGATTGATTAACCATAAGAATAAAGATAATGAATGCTTTAGATGGTGCCATATTCGGCATTTGAACCTACAAGAAAAAAATCCTCAGAGGATTAACAAGTGTGACAAAGAATATATCAAAAATTTGGATTATACGAATGTCAGCTTTCCGGTTGCACAAAAAGATTACCAAAAAATAGAGAAAATAAATAATATCAATATCAAGGTGTTTGGATATGAAAAACGAGAACCATATCCAGTTTACATATCAAAAAAAAAAAAATTTGATAATATTTTAAATCTACTGTTGATCACAAATGGAGAAAAACAACACTATGTACTAATCAAAGACTTCAATGAGTTCATGTACAACCAAACAAAACACAAATGTAGAAAGCATTTTCGCATGTACTGTTTGCAGTGTTTCATCTCTGAAGAAGTCCTAAATAACTACAAAGAAAACTGCATCACAACCAATGGTGCACAGTCTATAAAAATGCCTAATGCTGGCGATATGGTATATTTCAAAAGCTACCATAAAGAACTAGCAGCTGCATTTGTAATCTATGCTGATTTTGAGGCTATGACAGAAAAAGTATATGGATGTCAACCGAATAATGATAAATCATACACTGAATCATATCAAACGCATAAAGACTGTGGTTATGGCTATAAGGTTGTCTGTCGTTATGATGATAAATATAGTAAACCAATTCAGATATATAGAGGAGAGAACGCTGTTTATAAAATGTTGGATAAAGTTGAATGGTGTAAAAAAATAAAAAACAAACATTTCAATAAAGATATGATATTAACAAAAGATGATGAGCGAAATTTCAAGAACGTTGATAAATGCCATATTTGCCATAAAAAATACTCCGAAAAAGATATTCGTGTAAGAGATTATTGCCATATAACTGGAGAATATAGAGGATCGGCTCATCAAGACTGTAATATTTACTATAGTTTGACTGATAAAATACCTGTTATTTTCCTCAATTTGAGAGGATATGACAGTCACTTTATAATGCAGACGATTGGTGAAATAGCTAATAAGCATACATATAAGAATAAAAAAGGAGATCATAAACAGACTGATATCAATGTCATCCCAAATAATATGGAAAAATACATGGCTTTCCTGCTTGGAAAACATTTGGTTTTTATCGATAGTTTCCAGTTCATGAGTTCAAGTCTAGACAAATTAGTAAGCAATCTACCAGATGATGCTTTCAAATACACTTATGGTAATGCTTAATAGTTATGGTAAGGCAAATAATAAATACCTGAAAAATTTCGATGAGAAGGCGCCCTCAAAGTATATCATGTATTTAGATACTAATAAAATTTATGGATGGGCAATGTCTCAATATTTACCTACTAGTGGTTTCAGTTGGGTCACAGAAAATGTAATCGACAACATAAACTTGGTTAAATACAAAGAGGATAGTGTAAAGGTGTGATATTAGAACTTGACCTGGAATACCCACAAGAATTACATGACCTTCATAATGACTAGCAATTATCAGCAGAAAAAGTAAAGTCACAAGAAAATGTTATCATCATATTCTGAATCGATAAGAGAAAAATATAATATCAACATTGGTCAAGTACATAAATTAATTCCAACCCTAAACAATAAAGGAAAGTATGTTCTCCTTTATAGACACTTACAACTATACATCGATTTAGGATTGAAAGTAACGAAAATACATAGAGCATTAGAATTCAATCAATCCCCTTCATAAATACATAGACTTCAACACTCAGAAAAGAACTAAAGCTAAAACCTCATTCGAAAAAGACTTCTTCAAACTAATGAATAATTCGGTGTTTGGTAAAACTATGAAAAGCCTTCGAAAAAGAGTAGACGTTAAACTTGTAACAAACGAGAAAAAAACTGATAAAATTAACATCAAAACCAAATTTTGTGACTAGTAATATCTTTTATGAAAAACTGGTGGCTGTTCATAGGATTAAAGTAACTTTAACCCTCAACAGGCCGCCGTATGTGGATATGTGTATCTTAGATCTCAGTAAGTCATTAATGTATGATTTTCATTATAACTACATTAAACAAAAGTATGGCAGCAAAGTAAAATTATTATTCACAGACTCATTGACTTATGAAATCAAAGCAGAAGATGTTTATCAAGATTTTTCGAGTGATAAGGATACATTTGATAATAGTGATTATCCAGAAAACTCTCGTTATTTTGATAAAACAAATAAAAATGATCGGAAAGATTATAGATGAAGCATCAGGAATCCCACTTAATGAGTTTATAGGTTTGAGGAGTAAGATGTACTCATACATAAATTTATGCAAAAGGTATAAAAAAGAATGCCGTCACGAAAGATATTAAACATGATAATTATAAAGATTTTCTATTGAACAGAAAACAAATGTACTATAAAATGAAAACAATCAGAAGTCAAGATCATCAATTACGAAGTTATGAGATAAATAAAATCTCACTCAGCTGTTTTGATGACAAACGTTTAATACATGACAATGGGATGGACAGTTATGCTGTTGGTCATAATAAAATCTAATTCATTATGGTTTAACTTCAAGGAGGTATCAGTACATCATTAAACAAATTTTCGAAAAAATAAGGTATTTTCCAAAACTTGATGAAAACCATATAGTGGGTAAATTTTTTCGGCCGTAAGTTGGTTTCCAAAGTCTGTGCACAAAGTGTGCTGGTACCCCCATGTTCTATTTTACTTATGCCATGTTCCTCGTGCTCTTTCCAGCACTTTACTTTATCTCAAGCAAGAACTGTCCTGAATCGACCTCCACTGAGCTAGAAAAGATGCTTGCATCTCCACAGGACGATTCGACGATCAGCAAGCAAGTGCTTCCTGGATATGTAAAGGTTCTTTAATTGTGATTATTTTGTTACATAATTTGGATCTTCTTTTCTCGTATCTCTTAAATGGGTTAACGTGAACTATCTACAGCCATTTGATCTCAAAGTGCCTTTTCTCGTTCTAGGGGGAAGATTTTCCATTGACAAGTAAAATCGTCTGGCGTTAGCCGGAGTAAAATAACACAAGGCTTAGGCCGCCGAGTTAAAGTTAAATTGGCTTTCTTTCTTTTGTTTCTGAATCACTTATTCAGGTTATTTTTAATCATGAGATAACTCTGGAAGTTATATCCCGCCCATTCGCGGTTAAAAAGGTTGAGAATGTCTGCTCGTGTAGAAATCTTAGTACAGTAAATCTAAATCACAACTCAGATTCATCGTGAAATCCTTTTAAAATATTATCCTGCAATTGCATATTGGTAATTTTAGCTTAGTAGATTGGGTTCTGAAATTTCATTTCTGTATTTAACACGATGACTTGAGGTTTGTTCGGTGAAGCCATCAACAATACGCCATTTTCGTCTCATATAGAAATCTGGAATAACTCTGAACTTTGGGTATGGAATGAGAGATTTTATCCTTCGTGACAAAGGTTACGGTGTCTACGCACAGGTTTGTAGTCGTTAATTGTGAAGAATGTATTAAATCCTTTAAATTTCGAAGGAAAACATGGCGTGATACACCAGCACATGCAGTACAGACCGAATGCACTCGCACTATAAACAAACCATCTTGAAGACAACATTTGAGTTCCGACATTAAAAGGATCGAATAATTTACGGCGTATTTTTTTGTATATAAGTATTTTTCCTTCAAATGGAGAGTAGATGCAAGTGGTCGACTAACTTCAACGTGGTAGCTGGTGCCTGTAGGGAGGTCAATTTGAAATTAAAATAACAACTTGGGAAGAGAGCTCTGACGAAAGTGACAATTCTTACCGTCTAACCCATCTGATATCATGTTAATGCTATCAAAATGTCATCAAACCTTTCAGTTTAGCCTACACAGGGAAAGGAAGCTCCAAAAGTTACGAACACTGCAGCGTTCTATGTCTCAATTTACCTGCTCTCCCCCGTCCATGTTTTGATGCAGGTGATAATCATATGTAGAATATAGAGTATAAGTGCTACAACCATAGCTAATTAAATCTTTGTCCTTTAGGTCAGTTGATAATTAACAAGTTCGGCTATTCGACAAAGTAAAATCACAAAGTAAAATCACATATTTATTTTAACTTTTTACAGTTGTACTTTTTGATTTTCCAGACCCATCTCGCCTTCCGAGCAACCTTTACCAGGGGTGATATTTATCGATGGACTTTACCTTTTCAGTGTCTCGCACTTGCAGCACAATGGATGTCGTAGCTTTGTTCGTCTTAGAAGGGATAATACGGTATACAGCGATTTACATGCCAACCATAGAAATTACGATCAGTAGAGTAAAACTGTACTTGCAATGTTGAAAAAGAGCCAGATTTTCTGGGTTTGGTTGGAGAGAAATAAAGTTTATGCAATATACGTTAGAAACCGGTATACCACTTTTGGTGGATTTTTGATCTCTCACTATGGTTAAGGATTCGATGTGTAACATTACTCATGATAAAGAATATTTAGACGTAATTATAGATATTGTTTCTGTAGTTTCTCTTGGAACTCGTTGATAAATTAACCAAATATAGTTGTTTGCAAGTTGACTTCGTTACATATTTTTTACATTTGACATGTACTGTCTTCAAGTTTGTTAAGTTTATTAAGATAAGTGTCTTTTATTTTTTCTACAAGAAATTAACCTGAAAAATCAAGAACATCCGAAATGTCTGACTTGCAGGTTATTATTATCTTGACTTTAACATATTAAACCCTTAAAAGCCCAGATTTTTCTAAATTTAAAATTAGAAGTTCAAAGCATTATCAAGATATTGAGAGCAGGCTACCCCAGGCATTTAATATCAAATATTGTTGACCAATTTCTCAACCCAATTAAGACGAGAAACTGATTCCCGACTGTTTGTTGAAAGAAGAGAAGATGTTTGATAACTTACCGTATTGTAAAGCTAGCGTGAAATTAAGCAAGTACTTTCCTACTAAATTCAACTGGTTTACAAACGAGTGTGTTATCCTTATTATCTTATGACAAATGCTGAAAATAAAAAGCCTTTTAATTCAAAAGGCAAAAATTCCCTCAGGTCACATGCGGTGTATTCTGGGAAATGCTTATTTGGGGAATCGTACATTAGAGAAACCTTGAGAAGTGAAAAACGGAACTCGACAATCACAGAGAGAAATCAGAACCTTCGTGCTGGCCATTTAACGAAGAATTCCATGCATTCACGTGGAACATTTTGGCTATAAAATTCACACAAAGAGAACAATCATGGAAAGAAAACCGACCATCCCCCAATGAAATTGTTTTATGGCAAACGTTTTCCCTTAGAAAATTACATCGGACATAAAAAAGTTACTGTTTGCGGTGCTTCTAGTTTGTATTGAGGAGGACTTTACGTCGAAAACATTTTGTAATTTTCCTGTTTTTTATAAAAAATTTTAAGCCATTTTAATACATTTCAATAGGGAATATAATGACACCAAATTTGAAGTATTCAGTGAGTTCAAAATCCCATTGAAATTTGTTTCTGCACCTAATTTACATTAATTAAATCCCACAGATATTTACGTTTACGAGCTAGAAGAGTAAACAATAATTGGACGAGATCAAAGCGTTGGGAAAAATACATTTTGTTATCAGCGACAAACAGATAAATTATTTGCAGAGCTAGATTGGCGAGAGAGACAACAATTGGTCTGCGAAACAGGAAATTCAGTATTCTTTTAGATTACCGAGCCCCATAATGATTAAGTCCCGTTTACGTCACATAGAACGAGGTACACCCAAGAAACCTGCAGAAATTGTTAAATAATCTTCCTTTTTGTCATTGGGCGGAAAAATTGTCAGTCATCAATGGTACTCAATTATCGAAAGAAAGAAGCTTTATATTTACAAAGCCAAATAAACCTTGATTCTCCACGAAAAGATATGATATCAAAATTAGTTTGATTTCGAGTTAAATACCTTGACAAATGAAGCTTTCATGCAAATTGATGGCTACTTTGACAAGTAAAGGATAAATAATGCACTTAGTTCATGACCCAAATATCTATAGGCGAGTTCCTGCTAGGGGTTTAGTGCCTCCGGATAGTCATTCGTAACCATAAATTAAAAACCAGTGCTGAGTAGGCACTGTTGAAATCCTAGTGAAATGATTGGAAAGGTCTGAGTAGTGACGGAATGTAAAGAGTATTAATCGTCAGCACTGCACTGATGAGGGCCAATAGGCCGAAACAGTTCGGTCTGCAGTTAGATATCGTTCTATGGCCTCTTGGTTCATATTGAGCGCTCTACAGGATGAGTCATGCCGCTAGTGCATTTGCGAACACTCACTAGTCTCTAGTTAAAGCGCTCTGACATGGCTTAGATGTACCACAAGCGTGGAACATTTGAGTTGCCTATATAATGTAGGCTTCTCCATCCTGCTCATCAGCACTGCACTGATGAGGCCCAATAGGCCGAAACGGTTCCGTCTCCAGTTATATATATATATATAAACACACACACACATACGCACACACACGAAGATTAAACATATATACCCTCCCTCTTTTCGATGTTGTTGAGCACTCTACGGATATATAAGGATAACCGATGGCGTTAAGTAATGCCCACAACTCGAATATCGGTTTGAGCACTGTTGTCCCTTAACAATCGAAGTTCATTCCGAGCTCCACTGATGAGCTGTAGTACAGCGAAACGTACGTCTGCAGATTGAACATATACATGTATATTTATATATATATATATATATATATATATATATATATATATATACATGTATAAATATATATATATATATATATATATATATATATGTATACATATATATATACATATATATATACATATATATATATACATATATATATACATATATATATATACATATATATATACATATATATATACATATATATATACATATATATATATATACATATATATATACATATATATATATATATATATATATATATCTATATATATATCTATATATATATATAAATGTGTGTGTGTGTGAAAATGGTCACAAAAAACATATGTAAATGAGATAGTGGCTCGTCACTCGCCTAAAATATCACCGATCAGCAAACCAGGTGGATGTGTCAAAAAATTTGGAGGTGAGTAGAAGCTAAACACAAGCGAGCTAAGTAGCTATTGTTAACGCTCTCCCGTGCAAAGCAAACACATTGGCCACACAGGAATTAAGTAAAAGAAAAACGTTCATTGAGTCAGTCAGGGTAAATGGTTCCAATTTTAAAGATGAGACGCTATTCCTGTCTTTTGTGACTACTGTTACCGCCAGAAATTTTTGAGATAACACAAACTTTCATGCCCAAAAGACAATGATTGGCACTATTGAAATGTCGGGCGACAGGTTTGTCAACGTCTCCATTCCTTACGGAGCGAAGATGTTCGGCAAATCTGTCGGATAAGCGTCTTTCCGTTTCTCGAACGTAGAGCAGACCACATCTACTGCTCGAAATTAAGTTAATGAGGCTGGAGGAGATACGTGTGAAACAATGTCGAATAACAAAATTAGATTTAGGCCCCGAAATGCATGTAGAGGCGTTGAAAAAAAACAAGTGTTGCAGCGGGTCCGAGAACAAGGAAAAGTAACCGCTGGCGCTGAAAGATTTTGTCTAAGAGCGCTATGGATTAAACTATCCCGAATGTTTTTATTACGTCGGAAGGAGACTAAAGGGTTGTCGGAGAAAATGGAAGATGTTTCAGGATTATTCTTTAGAACGTGAAAATTGCAGGGAATGATATCACTAACTTTGTGGTTGAAAGGATGAAACATGAGCACTAATGGGATTTTATCTTCAGAAACTGATTCGAAACGTTGCTTTAATGCATCCGAATGGGGAATACTAGAAGTTCTTTGAAAAGCAGTATGCAAAAGATGGGTTGGGTAGCCACGCTGGACAAGAAAAGATCTCATCTCCGAAGATTTTGTCTCAAAATCTTTGTCATCGCTTCAAAGGCGGCGAAGTCGCAGAAATTGTGAATATGGGATGGATTGTTTGGTGTGGTTAGGGTGGGAGGATGAAAATAACAGGTAACTGTGTGAGTCGGTAGGCTTGTAAGAAACAGATGTTGCGTGCGCACTACCATTAATCGACACAAAAATATCAAGGAACGCCACGCTGCCTTCACTGATTTCCCATGTGAGCGCTTGATGGTAGTCATTAACATAGTTAATAAAACGCTCTAAATCCACACTTGAGCACGATGTTGTTCCTAAGCAGTCGTCAATTTTAACGGGCGAAAAAATCAGGGTGAGAGCCAGTATATCTCTCAAAGATTTGTTTTTCTACATAACCAACAAATAGATTGGCTTAACTTGGGCCTATTTTGGTGCCTATAGCTACACCACTTATCTGTTGGCAATGTTCTCCATCAAATAAAAATTATTGAGGGTGAACACAAGCTCTGCCAAGCGAATTAATGTAGTTGTCGATGGTTCTAATAGGGTGCCTTGGTTAAGAAAAAACTTCAAAGCTTCGAGACCATCACGATGAGGAGTAACGGTGTAGCGAGACTTGACGTCCATGGTGTAAATGAATTTATTGGGGCTGTTAAAATAAATTTGATCGAAAATTTGTAGAGCATGCTTGGTGTCTCTTACATAAGTAGGCAACTTCTTAAAAAAAGGATCCATATCATGATCTAAAAATCTGGATATAAGTTCTGTGGGGCAACTGCAAGCGGAAACTATCGGCCTGCCGGGGTTATTAGGTTTATCAATTTTAGGTAAAAGATACATAACTAGCGTTCTGTGAGTATTAACTATTAGGTTAGAACTAGATGTGGGTTGTTCACCGGCTTTAACCAAATCGTTAATAGAGGTTTTGACCTTTTTTTGGTGGGTAGGCGTGAAATCGCAATTTAATTTGGTGTAAAAAGAGGTATCGCTAAGCTGCCGGAGAGCTTCTTATCGATACAAATCAGCTCTCCAAACTACAAAGGCGCCACCTTTGTCCGAAGGATTGACGACAACGTCATTCCGAATAGGCTTGTACAGATTGTGCTACGAAATTGCTGAAATTGTGCTCTAAAAATACTCAAAAGTTGCTCGAAAATTGAAAAAGTTGCCCCTAAAATGTGAAAAGTTGCTCACAAAAAAAGAGCACAAAGCAAGATATAACCTATTTTAAACTGCCTCTACTCGATCTAGCAAAATTTAAATTGAGTAACAGTTGCTTATGCTACCCCATTGACTTGAATGAACAGAACAGAAACTTTATTTAAGGAGGCTAAGCCTCCACATTATTAAAAACTACACGAAAAAATGAGTTCACAGTTCTGACACATACACTGTAACATCAACTGTTTTGATTACTGAATTGAGTAACCGCCTAATCTGGTTTCGGCCTGAATTATTCGAGAAAAAAACAAATACAAAACACGTTCTTCACTTCTTTCCTAGTTTCCACTAAAAATTTCCTAAAATGATGCTTCTGCCGGAGAAAATTGCTTGAAGTTGCTGGGCCCATAAAACGTTGCTCCAAACACAATAAGTTGCCAAAAAGTTGCCGAGCACAATCTGTTCAAGCCTAATTCCGAATTCGCAATGATTTCAAGGCCAGAAGTTAATCCATGCTGAGGTTGGAAGGTCTTTTGGGACGGAAATGGTTTAATTGGTCAATTTCGAGGCGACACTGTCGAACGAAAAGATCGAGGGCCGAAACTGGCCTTCAGGTCGAGACCAAGAAGATTTTTTTGGATTAATGGCCTCAAAAACATCTTTATTATAGACTGAGGACTGATTGTTATGGAAAAGCACTTTCAAACGTAAGCGACGGAAAAAAGCTTCGGTATCTTCTTTGACTGAAAAGAAATCGATGGGACCGGAGTTGGGAACGAACTTGAGACCTTTCGTAAGAATTATTCTCTCGGGGTCAGTTAAGGGCAAATCGGGAGGAATGGTGAAAACTACTCAGACATTTCCGATCATTTCACTAGTCATTTGTAAGCCTGGTTTTCACGAGGGACATAAGCATAAGCATAACGACATACTTAAGCGCAGTAGGCACTTTATGGTTGGTTAATCTCTTTGTGTTGGTGAAGCACAAAGAGTTCAACTGACCATGGTGTACTTGCTGAGCTTGCGCATGTCGTTATGCTTCTGTTTATGTCTCTAGTGAAAACGAGGCTTTAAGTAGGCATGAAGGTCACGAGACTGGAGGAAGTGTTGGTTTGGGTCATAAGCATAACTCTTTCTGCGCGAACTATCTTAGGCCAATTTCTTTGGTCAGAATGACAATAAGGAGACTATGAATTGGTGATATGCACTTAGCCTGATTGTGTCGTTCATGTTGATGCATCTTTAACAAAAGCATTTCACGAACCCTTTAACGTTCAACTGCATATACAGGCACGATTTAATACATGTAAATCTCAGGTATGAACCGACTTCAATAGATTTTGATAAGGAACGTGAATAGAGTAATTTGTGGCTTCTTTTAAAACGTTTAGAGGTTAAAGGGTATAAGTTCAGGTAGAAAAGTAAAAACAGTGTTGGTGGAAATGTAATGCTGCAACCATTACCGATGTACCACCATCTTTTCCATCTCAAAGAACTAAATGTAATTCATCAACTATTTTCGGTCCAAGTTGACTTTGGTATTTTACTCTGGCTAACACCCGACGATTTTACTCTTCAACGGAAGGCGTCTTGGAAAGGAAAGGATTAAAAATACCTCAAATATTGACCAAGGATTTACCAGGCGGGAATCGTAGTCGCAGAATGAATATTAATGCCCAGCTCAAAATTCGAATGTGAATAGCCATAACAGGATAAAACACGACAAATAACAAAGCATGTTAGTTTAGACAAGCTTTACTGACGTTTAGTTGCAAACGCGCAACATTTTCAAAGTAACATAGATGATGGATAAGGTAAGGTTATAAATACGATATTTACAAGGTGTGAAAATTAATTAGCCAATGAGAGGAGAAAGGTGTGAGAAAAGTAGAAGAGGAAGAGCGGAAGGAAGTACATTTTTTTTTTTAATTTTCTCACGCCCTTCGTGGAAACCAGCTTATGTTGTCGAGGCTAGCGTGAATAAATAAAGTTATCATAATCATCATCAGACTAATTAAAATAAGGCAAGCGGAACAGACCTGATGTTTTCATTAAGGACAGGCTTAAATTTATCAATGAGTAAACTCTCCCGAATGAGTAACTCAAGGGGCAAGTTACCGGACGAAATAATAGAAAAGTCATCGGCGGAGATGGTGTGATGAGAAGCTTTGGTGTGAGAAAGGATGCTAGACAGGCTAGTGTAAGATCTTTTCTTCCCCGTTAAAGGCGAGATTCCTAGGTGTTCAGAGATGCGTGTGTAGAAGGCGTCGAATTTGCCCTATATTCGATGCTCCGCAGCATCGACACATGTATTGATAAACAACATGCGATCTCAATAATTTCGGAAAAATATCCTTGAACCTGAAGAAACTAGATAGACGTTTGTTAGACTTAAAGATAACCCGTAGCTCAACTTGAGGAAAACAGGAGAGAAGTTTTGTTAACTGTGAACGGATTTGGAGACAATGTTTCCCAGTAAATGGCATAGAAAAATAAATGAAACGTTTAGAGACATCCTAATTTTTAGCGGAAACTGAAAAAACTTTATCGAGAAATTTACCAAGGCAAAGGTCAAAGGAAGGAGTGGGATACCCATTGTTAGTGAGAAAATTTTTAAGCTTGATGACTTCCGAATGAAAGATGTGGTAGGAGGAGCATATCTTAAAATATCTGTCGAGAAGGGTGAAGACAATTCCATTTAAGGAAGAGCGAATCCGCACTTATACTAACGAGTTTATTATTACATGCAGAAATAACCGGACTAACAGAGAATTCCCTTTGCAAGATACCATGCAATTTCTTGAGAACCATAGCCAGGAATGAGTTCTACTAGCAACTCTAACATGCCATATAGAAAGTGAATGTAATGATGATTATAAAACTCAGTTATTCTATATCAAATAGGGTTTCTGTTATTTTTCTCTGCATGCAACTGATCTGGTCGCCACTGGTAAATGAATATATTTTGTTCAACGTTTTGACCTCGTTCGGTTATTGGTTAATCGAGATGATAATAACGAACAATTACTCACCGAAGTGGTGATGAATACTTACCTAGCCATGAAGTGGCGAGGTAAATATCTACAGTATTCACGGACACTGGGTTAAATGATTGTTTAAGGTTTTAGCATATCCTTTACATTATTGTTTTCACATATGCTTTTGTTTTTTTAATTTTTTTAAAACAATTTTTTCGGAACGTCGACTTGTTGCCAACTCGTCACTTGTCAACAAAACGTTTTGAAGGCATCCTGCGTGCACTTGTCGCTAAAAAGTAAGAGATATGCGTATCTTTGAACATTGAATTAGAAAATTTCGTTCCTTTTTTGGTTGCTGTGTTGCAAGGTAACTTCGTTTATTAAAACAATTCTGCCGTAACTTAAGGGTCGTGTAAACCTGCTATTTTGCATGTTGGAATTAGCATCCTGGTTTATGCAATGCACTCACAATAGCCTATGCAGCAACACATCCACACTAATTATTCGCTGCAGTTTGTCCACGACGCGCTCGTCGGTCAAACACTTACTCCAAGATGTCAATCCCAAGACACAAAATCTCATTGTAAACAGTCCTTTAAAGGAAAAAGGACGCCATCTTTCTTTACTCGGAGTTGAATCGTGCAGGATATTCCAAGATAGAGGAACGCAAAACAAGACTATTCACTTGCAAGGTATATGCTAACGTAAGTTAGCCTGGATCTAAAGATTTTCGCCTGGCCCAAATTCGACAGGTTAACTTCTTGTAAAAAGAACAAAAGCCACTCATATTAAGTTGAAAGTTTTAAACTATAATAAACGGTTAGCACATTACAACAGCTACCTTGTTGACAACATTATTTCGTCCATTAAAAAGGAATTCTAAGCAAACTACATTGACAATTTCTATGACTCCAAATATATTTTTTACTGTTGGAATCCTTAACCTTTGTAAGAGATCAGATAGCCACCAAAAGTCGTATACCGACCTCCACCGTATATGGCATAAACGCTATTTCTCTCCAACCGAACCCAGAAAGTCTGACCCTTTTTCAACATTGCTAGTACAGTTTTACTCAACAGATCGTAATTTCTATGGTTCGCATGTAAATCACTGTATACTGTATTATCCTTCATAAGACGAACAAAGCTACGATATCCATTCCGCTGTAAGTACGAGACACAGAAAAGGTATAGTCCATCGACTGGTGCAGTAAATTTTCCTGTCGAAGGGTTATAAGCACCTCCAATGTTGAAGGAAACGTCGTTGAATTTGATTGCACCGAGAGCGTAGTTAGGTCCAATATTGCCGCTGGTGAGGGTTGCTTGGAAGGCAGGACGAGTCTGAAAAATTAGAAGTACAATAAAAGTGAGAACGAAATATGCTCTTATTTCACCAAACAACTGATTTCTAGTGTTTACTAAATTGTATAAAAAAATAAATAAATAAAAATAAATGAAAGAAGATTTTAGTTGGAATGGATCTTGTTCCTATCTCGTGAAAAGGAAAAATACTGACAGTAAGCTCTTAGTCGAGCTTTTCAGGGAATCTTAAGCAAGCCAGGAAACCTAGGACTAAGAAAATCTCCGTATTTTTTTTTTTTTTTCACGGTTAACAATGTCCTAACGAAGGTACCGTCGAAGGTTATCGTTGTAGTCGCATTTATTATAGCATGAATTAAGAGATCCCATCCATTAGACTATCAGAATTGTCATTTCTGCCCTAGAACGGTTTAACCACACAGTCCTATTGAAAAACTTCAAAATTGAATTGCTAAGTTTTAAGGTTCGAAATGAATGCCAAAAACACAATTTCGCTCCATCCTCGAACCAGTGATGGGATAGTTGTGGTTAACAGGCTGTTTTTATAGAACAAAATCGTGTCGAGAGGTTTTGCCATTAAAAATGTTCACTAAGAGAACTAGCCGAGTTATTGCTCATTTTCTCACAATACCTCTTTCGCCTAAAACGAAAAGAATGCGATGGCAGCTGGAATGGCCTTAAGAGCGTTTTTACTCAATCCCCAAAGATTCGAATGAGAAAGGACTTTGCAGCGGCCACGTTGGTGTACCGAAAAAAATGTCCTCAAAAGTCTTTGGGAAAGGAACTCCTACATTTGCAGTGACGATATCAAGTGAAAACGTTTAGTATTTGATGCATTCCCCCCATTATTTGTTAGTATGTGTATTCTTGAAAAAGGTATCAACTCTTCGGCACCATTAATAAATATTCGAAGAATCATCTCAATTTTCTGAGTAAAATCATCAAAATTTGACGAAACAGGCGAGAAAGAGTCCCTCGTCCCTGCTCCTCTCCCTTACCCGCTACAAGGGGACAGCGAGTTCATAGAAGCTGAGCCCCTGCAGAGCGTCACTCGCACCGCTTTACCCATTTGTGAATTTCTTTTTGTTATACATATAGTCGCAGAATAAAACAGCTTCAAGTGGACACTTGTCTCGTTCTTCCATGAAAATATTACGGAAGATTGCATTCTGTGTTAAACGAAAAAATTTAAAAATTAGTTTGCCGGTGTAAAAAGTAATCACAATGAAGGAACGTGAGCACTTTTGCTCTCCTCACTACGCACTTTTAATCATTAAGTCCAAGAACTTAGGTTGAAATTACTGAAGAACAGGTATGCACTTCGATTTCAAGAGAAGGCCAATAAGTTCGTGCGTTTTATTTCGTAAAATAGAAGTAAGTTGATTAGTTAATATCGAAACTGCAAAAAGCTTTCTCTGATTTTCAATTGACCATTCCAGCCACATAGACTGCGTTCAATACTACATCTGTGTTTACACTCTCTTTTCTTTTGCAATTTAAATCAGTTAATAAAAGCTTTGCAATTAAGACTACAAACCTGTGCGTAGACACCGTAACCTTTGCCATGAAGGAGAAAATCTCGCATTCCTTGCCTGAAATTCAGAGTTATTCCGTATTTCTATATAAAACAAAAACCATGCATTGTTCATCTCTTTACCGAGCAAAGCTTCGGAAGCTGGGTTACATGGATGAACGAAATTTTAAAACTACCGAACTATTGTCGCATAAAATTGTTCATTCTGATGAATCTGATTAACTGAGTGGAGCCCTGAGGATGTATTGCTACCATAGTTAGCCAATCGAAAGCAGGAATTGTGCCATTAAGACGACAATACACTCCCCAGGAGGAACACTTGTAGACGATAATCTAAATGAAACCCGGTTGTGATTTTAGCCTGGCGTACTGGATAGAGATTTCGACCAGAACTGGTATCGTTCACGAATTCAGCCCTTAACAGTTTGGAAATAATGCTCACAGATTGAAAAGGATGCACAATCAAAACCTCAGTTAAAAATGACAACTCAGTACCACACAAAGCCAACTTAATATATCGTATAAAATCAGGCGGCCAGTAGATAATTCATCTTAATCCAGTTAAGAGATTCTGCAAAAGAATACACAGATTATTTCACGAAATAACTGTAGTGAAAGAATACTTACATGTCCATGGAGCGTGCGTTTGCTAATCGTCGAATCTTCCTGTGGAGAACTAAACATCCTTTCGAGCTCAGTGGAGGTCGATTGAGGAAGATTCTTGCTTGAAGTAATGCAAGGCGCAGCAGAGAGCACAAGGAATAAACCAAACCACGATACTCCAACGAATGCCATTCTGATGTCGATCTTCTATTCTTCTTGTTGAAATGCGATGGTAGCCAGATGAGCAACCTTCTTATATAGGATATAATTTCATGACACACCCACAATTCATTGTTTCAACATTGGAGTTAAATCCTTTATTGTACTCAATAGTATTCAAGATTGTGAAAATCATTCAAAAGAGCGTAATAACCATTTACCAAACGGATTTCTTTTAAAAGCTCAATGATAACCACTTGTCACCCTATAGACCAGTCGCATTTATTCCCCTGCTGGAGGAAAAATACTTTTAAGTAAAAGAATTTCAATAAATTATTCGACCAGTTGAACGTCGGAGCTTTGAAGTTGTCCTCCAGATGTGATCAAACTGAATTTCTATTAACAAACGTCTCTTGTACGCCAAACTTTAAGAACAATCTAATTTAACTGTGAGTGAATGATCAGTGAGATAAGGTGGTCTATGAAATTTTCATTGCCGTTACGTCTCACTCGCGATGTTAAATCCTTTATCGCATTGATGACCATTAATTAACATTTACTTTTTTGAAAAACGTAATGAACTCTAACACACTCCTTCAAGGATTACATCACCAATTTGATTCATTCGCATTGATGACCGTTAATTAACCTTTACTTATTTGAAAAACGGGAAGAGCTCAAACACACTCGTTCAAGGATTACATCACCAATTTGACTCAGACGGGGAGATTTGTGTGACTGGGACAATTACGAAAGACAAGGATAAGAAGTGGAAAATGGTGAGATCGACGAGAAAATGTTCTCTTCTGTCTTTCACAGTAAGTGGCCTGACCAGCATTTTTGGGTGGCCTTCTGGAAACTCAAGACATAGCCATGGAGAATTTTGGCTCTGTGAGAAAAGCTACCAGTTAAATTTTGTATCTTAGATCTCTAAATATTGTGATACAGTTATGACACTTGCTTAAATGTTTTGAATAGTCTTTCACGCAAAAACGTTACAGGTGTGGTAAAAATAGGGAGGCACAGGTTTCCCAGGTCCCCCTTAACCACGGCAACACTCTAAGCCTGGTTTACACAGGCGATACAAGAACAAGCGTAACTACATAAAAACGCACAGTTAGCAATTCACTGTCAACTGAACTCTTTGTTCATCCCCAAGACGACAGGATGTACCAGGCATGAAATACCTATTGTCCTTGCATATCTCGTCATGCTCACGTTACTCATTTTGAGTAACAAAAAAAAATGCACAATTAGACTGTTGTTTCTACAGTCTTACCTCGATTTTTTGTATAGGTTTAGTACTGGTAGACAATTATCATAACATAAATAACTCGAAGTATATTAGAGAGGAACGACGGGGTGTCTTTAACAGAATTTGCCTCGGGTTAACCCTTTATCGATCAATGTTCTGTATACACGACACCAAGAACAAAAGAAATTTTTGGAGAGCAAAGCGAATACAGTGAAAGAACAATGAACAAAAGAAAACGAATTCAACCTTTGAATGGTTGTGATTTAGGCACGGTTCTGAATATATGAAGTTCGTCAAAGATTTAGAAAGAGGTCAAATGCGTTCCCTATATACAAATCCCCTTCGAATGCAGCCAAAGCAAAATGACACCAAAGAAAATCCCACTGTTGACTCCGTTGTACTGTTGCTTGAAATTACATTGCACCGTTGGATTATTACTCCTGTACATTGATCTTGTCCGCATGCATTTACAGTTCATTAAAAAACAAAAATAAAAAAATTAAAAAAAAAAAAACAAAAAAACAAACCACATCAGACGTCTAATGTTGCTCTGGATTTCGACATTTCAGGAGACCATAAAATGATTGTTATGTCAAAAAATAATTTGCATTGCTTGTGAGGAAGTCTAACGTGCCCACACTCCTGTGGGTTTTGATGCGATCGTGTATCTGAAGCTTGTGAAGTGACTTAAATGGCTTTTGGTATTAGTAACACATCAGAATCGTTCCTCTCACTACAGTGTAATGCAAGGTTCTTAACACTTAGTGCAATATGACGAGAAAAGTAGAGTAGTTTACGAACGGTCTTATTGTGCTTGATATTGACCTGGTACGTAGTTTAGGAAATGAAAGGCAGAGCGACTCCGCACTTATACTACCGAGTTTATTATTACATGCAGAAATAACCGGACTAACAGAGAATTCCCTTTGCAAGATACCATGTAATTTCTTAAGAACCATAGCCGGGAATGAGTTCTACTAGAAACTCTAACATGCCATATAGAAAGTGAATGTAATGATGATTATAAAACTCAGTTATTCTATATCAAATAGGGTTTCTGTTATTTTTCTCTGCATGCAACTGATCTGTTCGCCACTGGTAAATGAATATATTTTGTTCAACGTTTTGACCTCGTTCGGTTATTGGTTAATCGAGATGATAATAACGAACAATTACTCACCGAAGTGGTGATGAATACTTACCTAGCCATGAAGTGGCGAGGTAAATATCTACAGTATTCACGGACACTGGGTTAAATGATTGTTTAAGGTTTTAGCATATCCTTTACATTATTGTTTTCACATATGTTTTTGTTTTTTTAATTTTTTTAAAACAATTTTTTCGGAACGTCGACTTGTTGCCAACTCGTCACTTGTCAACAAAACGTTTTGAAGGCATCCTGCGTGCACTTGTCGCTAAAAAGTAAGAGATATGCGTATCTTTGAACATTGAATTAGAAAATTTCGTTCCTTTTTTGGTTGCTGTGTTGCAAGGTAACTTCGTTTATTAAAACAATTCTGCCGTAACTTAAGGGTCGTGTAAACCTGCTATTTTGCATGTTGGAATTAGCATCCTGGTTTATGCAATGCACTCACAATAGCCTATGCAGCAACACATCCACACTAATTATTCGCTGCAGTTTGTCCACGACGCGCTCGTCGGTCAAACACTTACTCCAAGATGTCAATCCCAAGACACAAAATCTCATTGTAAACAGTCCTTTAAAGGTAAAAGGACGCCATCTTTCTTTACCCGGAGTTGAATCGTGCAGGATATTCCAAGATAGAGGAACGCAAAACAAGACTATTCACTTGCAAGGTATATGCTAACGTAAGTTAGCCTGGATCTAAAGATTTTCGCCTGGCCCAAATTCGACAGGTTAACTTCTTGTAAAAAGAACAAAAGCCACTCATGTTAAGTTCAAAGGTTTAAACTATAATAAACGGTTAGCACATTACAACAGCTACCTTGTTGACAACATTATTTCGTCCATTAAAAAGGAATTCTAAGCAAACTACATTGACAATTTCTATGACTCCAAATATATTTTTTACTGTTGGAATCCTTAACCTTTGTAAGAGATCAGATAGCCACCAAAAGTCGTATACCGACCTCCACCGTATATGGCATAAACGCTATTTCTCTCCAACCGAACCCAGAAAGTCTGACCCTTTTTCAACATTGCTAGTACAGTTTTACTCAACAGATCGTAATTTCTATGGTTCGCATGTAAATCACTGTATACTGTATTATCCTTCATAAGACGAACAAAGCTACGATATCCATTCCGCTGTAAGTACGAGACACAGAAAAGGTATAGTCCATCGACTGGTGCAGTAAATTTTCCTGTCGAAGGGTTATAAGCACCTCCAATGTTGAAGGAAACGTCGTTGAATTTGATTGCACCGAGAGCGTAGTTAGGTCCAATATTGCCGCTGGTGAGGGTTGCTTGGAAGGCAGGACGAGTCTGAAAAATTAGAAGTACAATAAAAGTGAGAACGAAATATGCTCTTATTTCACCAAACAACTGATTTCTAGTGTTTACTAAATTGTATAAAAAAAAAAAAAAAACAAACCAAAAAAACAAGAAGATTTTAGTTCGAATGGATCTTGTTCCTATCTCGTGAAAAGGAAAAATACTGACAGTAAGCTCTTAGTCGAGCTTTTCAGGGAATCTTAAGCAAGCCAGGAAACCTAGGACTAAGAAAATCTCCGTATTTTTTTTTTTTTTTTCACAGTTAACAATGTCCTAACGAAGGTACCGTCGAAGGTTATCGTTGTAGTCGCATTTATTATAGCATGAATTAAGAGATCCCATCCATTAGACTATCAGAATTGTCATTTCTGCCCTAGAACGGTTTAACCACACAGTCCTATTGAAAAACTTCAAAATTGAATTGCTAAGTTTTAAGGTTCGAAATGAATGCCAAAAACACAATTTCGCTCCATCCTCGAACCAGTGATGGGATAGTTGTGGTTAACAGGCTGTTTTTATAGAACAAAATCGTGTCGAGAGGTTTTGCCAAAAAAAATGTTCACTAAGAACTAGCCGAGTTATTGCTCATTTTCTCACAATACCTCTTTCGCCTATAATGAAAAGAATGCGATGGCAGCTGGAATGGCCTAAAGAGCGTTTTTACTCAATCCCCAAAGATTCGAATGAGAAAGGACTTTGCAGCGGCCACGTTGGTGTACCGAAAAAAATGTCCTCAAAAGTCTTTGGTAAAGGAACTCCTACATTTGCAGTGACGATATCAAGTGAAAACGTTTAGTATTTGATGCATTCCCCCCATTATTTGTTAGTATGTGTATTCTTGAAAAAGGTATCAACTCTTCGGCACCATTAATAAATATTCGAAGAATCATCTCAATTTTCTGAGTAAAATCATCAAAATTTGACGAAACAGGCGAGAAAGAGTCCCTCGTCCCTGCTCCTCTCCCTTACCCGCTACAAGGGGACAGCGAGTTCATAGAAGCTGAGCCCCTGCAGAGCGTCACTCGCACCGCTTTACCCATTTGTGAATTTCTTTTTGTTATACATATAGTCGCAGAATAAAACAGCTTCAAGTGGACACTTGTCTCGTTCTTCCATGAAAATATTACGGAAGATTGCATTCTGTGTTAAACGAAAAGATTTAAAAATTAGTTTGCCGGTGTAAAAAGTAATCACAATGAAGGAACGCGAGCACTTTTGCTCTCCTCACTACGCACTTTTAATCATTAAGTCCAAGAACTTAGGTTGAAATTACTGAAGAACAGGTATGCACTTCGATTTCAAGAGAAGGCCAATAAGTTCGTGCGTTTTATTTCGTAAAATAGAAGTAAGTTGATTAGTTAATATCGAAACTGCAAAAAGCTTTCTCTGATTTTCAATTGACCATTCCAGCCACATAGACTGCGTTCAATACTACATCTGTGTTTACACTCTCTTTTCTTTTGCAATTTAAATCAGTTAATAAAAGCTTTGCAATTAAGACTACAAACCTGTGCGTAGACACCGTAACCTTTGCCATGAAGGAGAAAATCTCGCATTCCTTGCCTGAAATTCAGAGTTATTCCGTATTTCTATATAAAACAAAAACCATGCATTGTTCATCTCTTTACCGAGCAAAGCTTCGGAAGCTGGGTTACATGGATGAACGAAATTTTAAAACTACCGAACTATTGTCGCATAAAATTGTTCATTCTGATGAATCTGATTAACTGAGTGGAGCCCTGAAGATGTATTGCTACCATAGTTAGCCAATCGAAAGCAGGAATTGTGCCATTAAGACGACAATACACTCCCCAGGAGGAACACTTGTAGACGATAATCTAAATGAAACCCGGTTGTGATTTTAGCCTGGCGTACTGGATAGAGATTTCGACCAGAACTGGTATCGTTCACGAATTCAGCCCTTAACAGTTTGGAAATAATGCTCACAGATTGAAAAGGATGCACAATCAAAACCTCAGTTAAAAATGACAACTCAGTACCACACAAAGCCAACTTAATATATCGTATAAAATCAGGCGGCCAGTAGATAATTCATCTTAATCCAGTTAAGAGATTCTGCAAAAGAATACACAGATTATTTCACGAAATAACTGTAGTGAAAGAATACTTACATGTCCATGGAGCGTGCGTTTGCTAATCGTCGAATCTTCCTGTGGAGAACTAAACATCCTTTCGAGCTCAGTGGAGGTCGATTGAGGAAGATTCTTGCTTGAAGTAATGTAAGGCGCAGCAGAGAGCACAAGGAATAAACCAAACCACGATACTCCAACGAATGCCATTCTGATGTCGATCTTCTATTCTTCTTGTTGAAATGCGATGGTAGCCAGATGAGCAACCTTCTTATATAGGATATAATTTCATGACACACCCACAATTCATTGTTTCAACATTGGAGTTAAATCCTTTATTGTACTCAATAGTATTCAAGATTGTGAAAATCATTCAAAAGAGCGTAATAACCATTTACCAAACGGATTTCTTTTAAAAGCTCAATGATAACCACTTGTCACCCTATAGACCAGTCGCATTTATTCCCCTGCTGGAGGAAAAATACTTTTAAGTAAAAGAATTTCAATAAATTATTCGACCAGTTGAACGTCGGAGCTTTGAAGTTGTCCTCCAGATGTGATCAAACTGATTTTCTATTAACAAACGTCTCTTGTACGCCAAACTTTAAGAACAATCTAATTTAACTGTGAGTGAATGATCAGTGAGATAAGGTGGTCTATGAAATTTTCATTGCCGTTACGTCTCACTCGCGATGTTAAATCCTTTATCGCATTGATGACCATTAATTAACATTTACTTTTTTGAAAAACGTAATGAACTCTAACACACTCGTTTAAGGATTACATCACCAATTTGACTCAGACGGGGAGATTGGTGTGACTGGGACAATTACGGAAGACAGGGATAAGAAGTGGAAAGTGGTGAGATCGAGGAGAAAATGTTCTCTTCTGTCTTTCACAGTAAGTGGCCTGACCAGTATTTTTAGGTGGCCTTCTGGAAACTCAAGACATAGCCATGGGGAATTTTGGCTCTGTGAGAAAAGCTACCAGTTAAATTTTGTATCTTAGATCTCTAAATATTGTGATACAGTTATGACACTTGCTTAAATGTTTTGAATAGTCTTTCACGCAAAAACGTTGCAGGTGTTGTAAAAATACGGTAGGCACAATCTTCCCAGATCCCCCTTGACCATGGCAACACTCTAAGCCTTGTTTACACAGGCGATACAAGAACAAGCGTAACTACATAAAAACGCGGAGTTATCAATTCAAAGTCAACTGAACTCTTTGTACTTCCCCTAGACAAAGGGATGTACCAAGCATGAAATACCTATTGTCCTTGAATATGTCGTTATGCTCACGGAGCACCCATGATGTTTGTTAGGAGTGAGCTCTAATGTGAAATGAGGGGCTCTGAAGGCATGGTCCCTTTTGAATATTATATGTTTTAAAGTTTCTACAACGTCAAGTCCAGCATTATGAATTGATAGTTCTTCTACACAACACATCAGTAAGCTGAAGGAGAATTTATAGCATTTCAAGGTCGTCTGTCAGAGGTGTCGTACTCTCTACGCCGTTTGCTCTGAATTTCATTCAAAGGAGGGGCTTAAGCTCCCTAATCCCCCTCTTGCTTTCCCCTCTTGTTATCGTTATGTAACTAGTGTAAACCATTCTTTAGAGTTTTGAGTTTCCTCAGGGCAAATGGAGCTTCACTCCAAAGGATGATATTTCCATATGTTGGCTGGTTATGGTATATTATGGTACGTCACCTCATTGATGACTAATTGTCTATAAGCCGTTTAAGGTGGATTTCCACTTACAATGCAACCAAGTAGAATCTTATTGAATTTTAACAGTACATTGGTCGTGCACGTGATATTTTGTACGGGGCAGAAATCTGCCATTAAAGCAGTTTTCCACTTGACGATTTTCTTCGTGCGAAGCTACCTGTTCTTTTGTCTCATGAGCTTTCGGTTGGAACTAATGATGGGTCTATTCAATTTAAACAATGAAAAGTCGATTAGCACGATAAAATTTGCCTAGTAGAAAACGGGATTTACTACATATGATGTCATAGCTGCAATATTGATGTTGCTTAACAAAAGAGTTTTGATTATATTCTTCTGGTAATAGTACACCAACATGGTCGCCATGCCCTTTTATAGTCCAACTCTTTGGGGACAAAGTGTATACGTTCTATACCATTGTAACCTTTAGTTCACGCAATATTCCTGTTATTCAAATAAATCCTATATAAGGAGGTTGCTCAGACAACTTACGTCACATTTCAAGAAGTACCGGAGAAGATACTCTGTGCAATGGTATTCGCGGGAGTATCATGGTTTGGCTTGTTCGTCGTGTTCACTGCAGCACCTTGTCTTACTCTAAGCAAGAACCTTCCTGAATCGACCTCCACTGAGCTAGAAAAGGCCGTTGTTTTTCCGCAGGACGATGCAGTAATCAACAAACTAGTTCTCCTAGGATATGTAAGTATTCGAAAACGGGTTAACTGTGAATAATCTGGATCTTCTTTTCTTGTATCTCTTAACTGACCAAATCTGAATCTTCTACTGTCCGTCTAATTTTGCACGGTCTGAAGTTGGCTTTCTAACCTATCGTCGTACAGAATTATTATTTGTAATTGAGTTTCATACTCAGCGTATCTTAATTGTGAGTTAAAACTGTGAAATTTATTTTACGCCCTTTCGGGACTAAATGCAGGAACAATTTCTGCTCGAGTAGAAATTCCAGCCCAGTTATTTTGGTTAAAATCACAGCTCGTGTTCATTAAGAAATCTTTTTTAAAAAATTGCTCTCCAATTACATGCCCACGATCTTAGCTATGCGGGTTCGGAGCTGATTAAATTAAACCACAACGAAGTCAGACCGGCAGTTCTTGAGATCGCTTCCTGTACAAATACTTGTTTTGGTTTACATGAGATCAGCTCAAAAACCGCACTCGGACTGGTATCACTCATTTCTGGTGCGAGACCAAAGAGAAATAGTTCAGATAAGTTTGAACTCGGACCGGTACGAAATTTTCTTCATGAAAACGGGAAATTTCTTCGAGAAAAACCGTTAATGCGACGAACAGGAAAAACATTACTTAATGGGAATTAACGAAAAGTCGAAATACTGTCCAAAATATTTGCAAGAACATGACTTTAGTTTCATTCCGGCTTCGTGTAAACACTTAAATATTTTTTCAATTTGGAAGTGGTCTGAATTGGTACCGATGTGACGTAACCACCACCTTGGGTTCCTTGAACTTTAATATGCTTGGTAAAGACATGAACATAGAATACTTCATTTTAGTTTAATGTAGAAATCCGGAATAAATCTGAATTTTGGGCAGGGAATGCGAGATTTCATTGTTCATGGCAAAGGTTATGGTGTCTACGCACAGGTTTGTATTCATAATAGTAGAGAGATTTATTAGCCGCTTTAAATTCCAAAGAAAAACAGCAAGCGAAACATAAATGTTATGCTTTTTTTAAACTCAACTAGGAATTCATAACGGCACAGATGTCAACTGTATATTAGGATCAGAATTTGAGAAGTCTTTAAGGCAAAAACGTCAATGCTGATCATCTAATCTCTCACATCATGTTCATTCTATCAAAATTGGCTGCACAACGTCGAATTTTCCAGTGTATCTGTGTTGAAAAAATAAAGAGCCGAACAAAATTACCAAATCTGCAACTTCCTATGTCTATTTTTTCCTGCCTAAATAAACTAAATCGGAAGGTCGACTATGAGCTGGTTGCCTATGTTTTTAGGAAGCTGATCAGAACATGTAGAATGTCGGGAATATCGAACTTTAAAAAAAATAAATGAACTAGAAGCAGTCCAATCAAAATCTCTTTCCTGTAAGCTTGTTCGGTAAATAATAGAAGAAATCAGTTAATTTTTTAAGTTAAAGCATATTTTAGTTTCTTACTTTAAATAATATTACTAATAATTTTTCAGACCCATACTGCCTTCCAAGCAACCCTCACCAGCGGTGATATTGGACCTAACTACACCCTCGGTGTAATCAAATTCAAAGACGTTTTCTTCAACATTGGAGGTGCTTATAATCTTTGGAAAGAAAAATTTACTTCACCAGTCGATGGATGAACCAAATAACCCATTTACCTGCTCTCCCCGTCCATGCTTTCATGCAGGTGATCCTTCTATGTAGAATATAGAGAATATGAAGCTTTCCAGCCATTGCTTATTAAATCTTTGTCCTTTAGGTGAGTTCATAAAATAATGACAGAGTGTGGTTATTCGACAAAGAAAAATCACATATTTATTTTAACTTTTGACAGTTGTACTTTTTGATTTTTCGGATCCGTCCTGCCTTCCAAGCAACCTTCACCAGCGGTAATATTGGACCTAACTACGCTCTCGGTGCAATCAAATTCAACGACGTTTCCTTCAACATTGGAGGTGCTTATAACCCTTCGACAAGAAAATTTATTCCACCAGTCGATGGTCTTTACCTTTTCAGTGTCTCGTACTTGCAGCGCAATGGATATCATAGCTTTATTCGGCTTATGAAGGATAACACGTTATTCAGCGATTTACATGCCAACCATAGATATTACGATCAGTTGAGCAAAACTGTACTAGCAATATTGAAAAAGGGTCAGACTTTCTGGGTTCGATTGGAGAAAATTAGCGTTTATGCAGTATACGGTAGAGGCCGGTATACCACATTTGGTGGATTTCTGATCTCTTGCTGAGGTTAAGGATTTGGTCTGTAACATTTCAAACCATGAACCATATTTAGACGTAGTTATAGAAACTGTCGCTGTCGTTCTTCTAACAATTCTTTAATAAATGGACGAAATAAAGTGATCAGGAAATTGACTCTGTTCTATTGTGATAAACGTTCATTCTGACTGAAACTTTCAAACTTGATATGTGTCTTTTTTTTTCCTTTTTTTTTTTTCCTTTCACTGCCACCAGTCAACCTGAAAAATGGCTGGTTCTTTCTATACATCTGCTCAATACAACTACCAGAATGCCTTTCGAAATCTTGTTTGTGATCCTAATCCAAGTAATTGTCTTTCCATTCTCTTTGGGACAGAATGATAATACGTACAATGATCGCATGCATACCATTGCCATACAAAAACAAAATTAATTACAAGGACAGAAACAATAAAAGTACAAAGCAAAAGAACTAAAACAGAACAAACTGTAAGATAATAAAAATGAATTAACACGGAAAAATTAATGGCCTCTAATCAGTCCTTTGAGATTGAAAAGACAATACATCTGAAATGATTGTAACACATATACCAACACTTAATTAGGTACATTTATGACAGTTCCATCATCATGGTCTTGGACAACATGATACCTTGTGGAGACCATGAATTAACAGTGTCATGATTTTCACCTTCATGTATCCAATAGCTGCAGGGCTGTCTACTAGCAAGATTTCTGCATTGAGCTCTAAAAACACTGGAACGATATCTACAAACTATATTTTGAAGGCATCATGGAGGCTCGTAAGTAGGTGATTTGTTGGTTTCAGTTTCTTGCATTTCATCGCCTTACTTTTGATCATATGACTCCGTTTCGTATAAACTTTTGTGCAATTGCTTCTCCTCTTTCAGAACACGATTCATTTCTCTGACGAAGAGTCTTTCCTCGAAACGTTGAAATTCTTTGCGATCAGTTACGCCATTTATCGAACCTCATAACTATTTACGACATGTAGGTCAATTTGGTGATCATTCCAGTCCCCTACGCGATAAAACATGCAACGTATAGTGAAAAACTCCACCCAAATGTCGGATTTATTTTCAGTTTTCTTTTTCATCCTTAGCAACTAGAGCACAATGTCCATGGAACTGCATACTTGAGAGAATTAACTGTCAATGAAAAGTAAAGCTTCAATGCAAGTTTTTTCCACGCGCGTTTTTGACCTGCATAGCTGCCCCCGTGTCCGAATAATCCACTCGCTAGGTTTATTGCAAAGGAGTATCGTTCCCGTCGTTTTAGAGTTCATTGGATTTCTGCTTATAACTCGATCTGGCTCTCTCTCAGGATGACATTCCTGAGGCAGAAAGACACCTTTAGGAGGGGATCCTCAAGCACTGCTCATCGTTTTCTTCAAAGAAAAACTCGTTCATTGTTCAAGAGAAAAATACAAAGGAAAATCGTAACAGTTTCCTGTCAATGAATGTGATAAAAATTCGTTTACTTTTCTCCTCAAAATTTTTCGATTCAAGAAACATAAATTTTCGATTTTCTTTGATAATTACCGTTTAATCAAGAGGTTTGTTTTTGAAGCCATTTAAAAAACTTGCAGTTCATGCTTTTGTATTAGTAAGATGTCTTTGTTTTAACACTTTTATTTCTTGTTATAGATTGGGTTAAAGATATTTTCCACCAGGAAAAACATATCGCGTGAATCGACATTTCTTTATGTAAATTCAGTAGGTTTCTCATTAGTAACAGTCGAGAGCCTATGAGAGAAAAGTAAAATCACTTTGCAAGATAAAATTTTCCTGGCGGAAACAGTTGAATTGTTAAATTCATTCGCTTTATCGCTAGCGACTTTCACATTGTGTCCAGTCACTTGTCGATTGGTCGGCGGTTGCCTTATCACTGGGTTCTTGTTACTGGTGACGTGATAGTGTGTCTCTGCATTTTTTTCTATTTGCATGCAAACATTGAATTCCCAGAGCAAATGGAAAGATAATTGCGCCGATTAGTATTGCAAAAAAGATTTCAAAAGGCATCCTGGTAGTTGTGTTCAGCCGGTGCATTTAGGGGAACTGGTCATTTGCATAAAAGATTTATTTGTTGACCCGTTCAGGCAGGATATTTTAAGCCTGGTTTTCACCAGTGTCAAAAGAATGAATTACACAATACGCATTTCACAGTGAACTTAACTCTTTGTACTTCATCAATTCAAAGGGATTTACAAACATGAAGTACCTACTGGGCTTGCGTATGGTCGTTATGCTCATGTTGATGTCGCTAGTGAAAACCACGCCTTAAGTTTTGTCGCTTGTTGTCAATTCATCTCCTCTTTGTTCTATGAAAAATTTTTCTGCTCCAATGACCGGTTCGATTCCCTTACAACATGAGCTGAATGCTGGTACCCGAATACCTTAATGGCCGGTTACTAGTGTGACTTCGCACTTTGAGATTGTCGTCCTGGTGTATGTAATGAACTCATGACAATCCATGCAGCAAGAGATCTCTTATGATTTTCTGCAGTTTGTCCTCGACGCTCTCATCAGTAAAAGAGATACTCCAAGATGTCCAACGCCAGGCACAAAATCGTACATGTAAATAGCCCTTTTAGACGTTGTCTTTTTCATGCAAATATTTAATACTCAATGGGAATGAAAAGACAGCTGCTGCAATTAGCTTGGCAAAGAAAGTTTCGAAAAGCCTTCTGGTAGTTGTATTCAGCAGATAAACAAGGGTAACCACGGGCATTTTCTGTTCTACGACAACAGTATACATGAGAGAGTTAAAGGATAAAAAAAGGTCTCATTATCCAGCATATATATGAAGGAACGTTTAGGCCATGATCAGGGCCTTTCTTTAATTTAAATCACGAACAGTTCATTTAGCATTATATCATTGCTGGCTCAGTTTCTGTTGTTCCCGAGAGGTTTATAACTTACCTATAAACCTCATAAAAATATTCATTAACTTTCTACCGAAATTTCGTCGTTTCTAAACGTTTTCGGGCAAGTGAGATGCTTCTTTCGAGACTCCCCCAACCATGATATAAATAGGTTATATACCTTGACTTGACTTCAGTGTTAAAGCGATATATTATGCTTCAGGCTTCGCCCTCAGGTTTATACATCTCTTAAACACCTCGATCACGGTATATAATCTTTACTTCACAAATAAGTACTGTTGGGGAGAATCATTAATTGTCGATAAGCAGTTGGAAGGGTATAGCAGCCCACGAGTAGTTTATTGATTAATATAAGTGATAGTTCCACACAAACTTTCTCAAGGGTAGGCATAGTAAGCTGTTACTTTAAAGTTGTCTGCGGGAAACACTGAACCGAAATAAACTATATATCCTAGCAAAACATTTTTGATGTAGTTTTTTCGTAGAGCATCCTAGAATATTCCCCCTCAAAATCTAAAACTTTTTTCTTTGAATATTTAGCAACGTTGAACCCTTTCCTGCCAAGATGCCTTCGTTTAACCAGTAAAATCCTCTGGTGTTAGCCGGAATAAGATACCAAAGTCGAGTATCCACCAGGGAGGTTTAATGAAAGACAAATTTCTTGGCAAATGATAAAAAGGAAGTTATTTATTGGGTGTAGCTGAAATTTATGGCATATATATATTCATAATTTTTCTACATTTTACACATTATGAAGAAATTTATCTGCAATCTCCATTTAATAAGGAAGAAGAAAGGTGGTAGACGAAGCGAATATTCAGGTGCTACTTAAAAAGGCCCAAAAACACAATTTTTTTTAAAAAAGGAAGCTGGAAATTCGCTTCGCCTACCCCCTTTGTTCTTCCTTATGAAAAATGGAAAATTACGACAAATTAAAAACCAAAAAAGTAGAAGGGTTTTGAGTGACCTTATAGCTTGGACATAGGTGTAAATACCATAAAGTGAAACCATATGGTAATTTTCAATAATATTTTAGATTTAAGTCATAACCTCTTTAATAGTTTCGTCCTGCTGGTTGGTTTTATGACCGTAGACGTGCTTAGCGGTAGTGATTCGACCTGATAGAAATCCCAGAAATGGGATAAATGGGGTAATTCTTTCATCTAATGAGTGAACATCTCTTTTTAACTATTCATCTGTTTTCAAATCTTTGGTTAATTCCTCTGGAGACTCAATAGCATCAAATCTCCTAAAATATTAGAAAATTTACTTATTAATAGATCAGTTAGGAACTCATTAGCTCTTTGGATTCGTCTACTTTCATATTCTGTGTATAGTTTATTTTTGACTTTTTGACTGGCTTTCTTTGTGTAGGCAACAGATTTACTCCAATCACCATCTTCAGCTAATTTCAAAAGTTCATCTCTCTTTTTTTCTAAATTACTGTTATCGTTTTGTGGTTCAACTTTTTCAGGTTTTACTTTTTCAGGTTTTTCATTAGAATTATCATTACCAAATATATTTTTAATTTCATCGTTGAAATAGTTTTCTGCGGTCAAAATATCTTCAATAACTTCCGCAATGGTTTTAGGTTTTGGATTCCTGCGCCTTGGCAATCTATATATATATTGACACATATTTTATTTTTGCGGATTAACAATTTTATAGTCGTATGTGTAGCGTAAATTGATTTCTAATGTGGTGTGTTTGGTATTCTTTAGTTTTACAATAATATTTTTTCTTTCACTTTTTGAAGTATGGCGTAAGTATCTACGGAAAATAACATTCCTATCATCTTCATCTGGATTATAAAAAGTTACAACTCTCGCTACATTATCTCTATAATGCTTAGATATACTGTTTAATTGTTGGATAATGATTATTGTGGACAGCCCAAAGTGCCTAGCTGAAAAAGCCGATTTAACTAACTGACTGGTTCTATTTTTGACATCCTGACTACTTGCGCAATCATCCAAAATTATTAAACTATTGGTTCCTTTAAAGATTTCCTGTACAATATGTAGTATTTTGTCTACTTTGTCCTGATCACACTCTATGGCAAATAAATCAGAATCTTTGATTTATTTCCATTGTTGGTAAGTTTCATTCCGCGAAAATGTAGGGCATATTAAAATGATATAATCAAAATGTTTTCTGAATTGGGTTTCCAGCATATTTAGCAAATAAAATGTTTTCCCACAGTTTGTCATGCCACATATGATCATGTTGAAAGGTGTTTCCATCTATATAATACATTATAATTAGTACTGTACGCTTTGTAAATCATTGTTTTGGAAATTGGCGAGCCCATCAGATATCACAAAGATATTACAGTATGTGTTTATTGTGCGAGCAGTCTTTTTGATCTCCAGTAGGATACCGTTTTTGGTGTTTACAATCTTTTTACCATGTCCTGTCTTATCCAGCGCTTCATTGGATCTTAGATCGATGACAAGCGCGAATTTATCTTATAGAACTTTTCGGGAGTCATGAATTCGTCTATTCCAAGTTTTGACCCGAGTAGTCTCTTTGCTTCGTCATAGAACCGAGACTTTGGGATTCCTTGCGAGTATACTTGGTTTAGAACTCTTTCGATGGTTAGTTTTCGGTGATATTTGGGTAGATGTATTCTTCGCTATCTTTCCTATTTGTATTAGTGAACAATAGAACGATGGCTTTCAAAGACTTGTGAGGAATATTAATATTTTCATTAATTAAAGTGGATGCTGCAGGCTAGACAGATGTTTGCATGAGAGTAATATGTTCATAAGAAAGATAACTACCAGAAACATATTCGAATGAAACACTGTTGGCAATGGCTTGGTTTTCAATAGTTTCATATTCAAGCTCAAGGTTTTCTAGACTATAGCTTCCAAGTGTTTAACCGAATTGTGCCACCAATATTTTGCTTGATTGAGGTAACGTTATGATGTACCTTAAATTATTATTCATTTGAAATGGTGCATACAAACCGTGGTCACTAATGATCCTATCTAAACAGATTTTCTGCTTTGTTTCCAAAAATATCAAGCAGTAACTTTCCAGAAACCTTTGTAGCGTCTCCACTTGTTGCTCCAGAGTCGTCTTTGCTAATAAGCTTTCTTTGGTTCTCGGATACGATACCGTATTCAATCATGTTGGCTCTTTATGAATTCGATTTATGAAGGTCCTTGTGGACACCATAAAGACTTTCGCCATTATTATCGTAGGCAGTTTCACCAGCTAGCCTAACTTGCAATCGTTTTTGCAGAAGCCTCGAGAGATTGTTTAGAAAATCGGTTTTAGTGTTACTGATTTTCAAATCGAAAAGTAGGTGCATTCAACGAGGAACCAAACAACTATCCGGTTTTAATTTAGGGATATCGGTATATAGTTCCATTCCTGGTGAGACTATGTTGGGGTTTGAAGTTACTACATGCCTCGTTCTTTCACCTTTTATTGAAGCTATTAGGCTCTTTCGAAATCCCGGTGTCGATTGACTCTCTGTTCTATTCACTAGTATATAGTAATGTACATTTTATTTTTTCCTTCGTTGTTTGTATTGGTCCTAAATGAACCAAGCAAAAGCCAGTGCTAGTACCCAAACATTACTCGCGAACCATGCCAACCCTTTAGCACTCCATGAAATTGCTTCTGCAATGATGTTTGATAATGGCCCTAATAATGGTCCCAGTTTTTTTACCAAGATTATATACGGCCTTAGCAAATTTACTAGTGGCTTTAGCACCTTGAGATATAGCCTTAGGAGCGCCCAGGATGATTGTTGTTAAAATACCAGCAATAGAGATTGCTAATACAGAGACCAACTAAGTTCTTCTTTGCCCACTTTTTCAATCGTTCTATTCTTTTTAGATCATTGATTGATTCGTTATTATGTGCTATTTCTTCGATTATTTCGGTGGTTTCATTATGTTCTGGTTGTTCACCCTTTTCTGTTACTTTTATATAGTCGGATTTTAATTTTTGCGGTTTCAAATATGTTTTTATATAGTCGTTCTTTTCTACCATCCACCTCTCTCAAGGATTTTGATCTATATTCCCTAGTTTATCTAGCACTTCTATCTATTTGTTTATCTGTGAATTCTGAATACGTGGGGTATACGTTATCGTTGACAGTATCCCCGATGCTTTTTTCTGATTTATTTGTTTCTTTGGATGATTCTTCAATTATTTTGTTGGTTTTGTTGAATAGTTTTTTTTTATTAAACTGTCGAACTCTTTACTTTGTGGTGTATTTTGTTTAAGTGTCCTTGAAGGAATGTTTCTTGTTATGCCGGGTGGATTCCGGCGGTTAAGAACAAACCCGACGTATCCTCTGCGTATCGTAGAAGGCAACTAAAAGGAGTTGGCGTCAGGAAGGGCAACCGGCCACAAAAATTTATCTCTTTAATTATATGCTATGATCCCAAAACAAGGGCGGGGTGCAGCCTGAAGTACTCCGTCGGAGCCCCCACCTGCCTACGACAAAAAGAAAGGTGGGGACACCGTTGGAAAGGTAGATGGATATGACAGCTTACGATATAAGCCAGATGTGGTACCTAGAATTCGGAAAGAAATGGAGAGATGTAGATTTGCTACATGGAATGTAGGATCAATGACGGGGAGAGAAAGAGAGGTGGGAGGAGAGATGGAGAGGAGAAACTAAATGGAGAGGTAACGCTGCGAACGAGTTAGGTGGAGGATATAAAATAATTTACAGTGGTGAGTCAAACAAAAGAAATGGAGTGGGAATTATTATATCACAAAGATGGAAGGATAATGTAGTGGAAGTGAAGAGAGTTAGTGAGAGGATAATGGCAATCAAACTGAAATTAGTGCACGAAATTGTTTTGATAATATCGACATATGGGCCACAGGTTGGGTGTACTAAGGACGAGAAAGAAGCTTTTCTGGATGACCTAGAAGATATGGTGTGGGACGTGACTTAGAGTGAGGTATTAGTAATTGCAGGTGACTTAAACGGACATGTTAGCAAAGACTGTGATGGATATGATAGGGTTCATGTGGGCTATGGTTACGGAGAGAGAAATGAAGAAGGAGAAAAAATCTTAGACATTGCACAGAACTAGTAGTGTGTAATACACGGTACCGAAAAAGAGATGAACATCTTATTACCTATAGCAGTGGTGGAAGAAGTAGTCAACTAGACTATATCTCGGTAAAGCAAAGCGAAGTGATAAACTTGAAAGACTGTAAAGTCATCCCAGGAAGTGAGATTGTAAGTCAGCACAGATTAGTAGTGCTGGGTATGTGGAATAACAAAGAACTTAAACGACAGGTCAGAATGGTAGGAAGATTTATGACATGGAAATTAAAGAGGGTGGAAATAAGTTCAGAGATGTGGTGGAAAAGATGAACGTAGCAAGGGTTAAAGAAGGAGGGGTGGAGGAAATGTGGCAAGAGTTAAAACAGACTTTACGAAAGGCGAGTGAGGAGGTTTTAGGAAGAACGAAATCTGGCAAAAGAAAACAAAGAGAATCATGGTGGTGGAATGAGGATGTGAGACATGTACTCAAGCAGAAGAAGTTAGCTTTTAAAAATGGCAGAAGTCATTGTCCGAAGGAGAGAAAGAGATTGTGGCAATCACCAGAAAGCAAAGTACACAGGAATTGCATGATCAATTAGAAACCAAAGAAGGGGAGAAACGAATCTAAAGGATCGCAAAGGCACGACAGAAAGAGCGTGAAGAGACGGGGAACATTTATATCATAAAAGATAAGGAATGGAAAATGTTATTTGATGAAGAAAAGATTACTTCAAGGCGGGCGGAATATTTTGAAGAACTTCTCAACGTTGAAAATAAGCGGGCAGAGATTATAGAAACGTATAAATTGGAAAGACCGGAAAAAGGGATAGAGGTTGAAGATGTGAGAGAGGCAATGAAAGGAATGAAAAGCAAAAGAACACAAGGAGTCAGCATAATTAGTATTGATAGATTGAGAGCAGGTGGTGAGGAATGCTTGATTTGGATGACGGATACACTGAAAGCTGTGTGGGAGAAAGAAAGGATCCCGGATGATTGGAGGAAAAGCCTGATAGTACCCATCTTTAAGAAAAAGGGCGACATTTTGGAGTGTGGAAACTACCGAGGAATTAATTTATTGGAACATGGGCTAAAGATCCTGGAAAGAATATTGGACAAGCGCATTCGAAAAATGGTAGAACTTGACCCTAATCAGTTCGGTTTCATGCCGGGAAAGAGCACGGTAGACGCAATATTCATTGTCAGACAATTGGTAGAGAAAAGGATAGAAGGAAATCTAGCAGTGTTTTGTGGTTTTCTTGATCTAGAGAAAGCGTATGATTGTGTCCCAAGGGAAGTATTGTACTGGTGCTTACGACGAAGAGGGGTATCAGAGAAGCTAGTGAGCATGGTCATGGAAACATACCAGGATTGTAATACAGCGGTGAGAACAATGGGAGGATTGTCGAGAGAATTCGAAATCGGATTGGGCCAACATCAAGGATCAGCATTGAGTCGTCTCTTGTTTGCGGTTATCATCGACGTTCTGTCGGAGCATCTGAGAGCAGAAAAATTGTGGGAGCTGCTTTTTGCAGACGACCTGGCGATTATAGCAGACAGCGAAGAACAACTACACGAGAGACTTTTGAAGTAGCAAGAGAGTCTGGAGAAATATGGGTTAAAGATGAACGCTAGGAAGACAGAAACGATGGTATATAGTAAGAACGGAGAAGAACAGGTGATCATCAGAGATGCACATGGAGAGTACCTAAAACAGGTGAAAAGTTTTAAGTACTTGGGATCACTGATCGACAATAAAGGGGGCTGCGAAAAGGATATACAGGCAAGAGTGAGTGCAAGTTGGATGAAATGGAGGGAGGTGGAACAAGTTTTGAATGACAAAAGGATGCCGATGAGATTAAAAGCAAAGATATACACTACGGTGGTCAGGCCGGTGATGACGTATGGCTCAGAGTGTTGGGGATTAAAGAAGAAAGATGAAAGAAAGTTAAATACAACAGAGATGAGAATGCTAAGAATGATGTTGGGAGTGACCTTAAAGTACAAGTTAAGAAATGAGAAAGTCAGAAGAAGGACAACAGTAATAACTAGCGTGATGACGATTTTTGAACGTAGTAAACTCCGCTGGTATGGACATTTACTGAGAAAGAATGAGGATGACGTAGTACGCTAAGCGTGGAAAGAACCTATTAAGGGTAAGAGGAGTAGAGGACGACAACTAAAAAGATGGAAAGACGGATTGAGAGAAAGAATGGAGGAACTGAGCCTTAAAGGGCAAGATGCCCAGGACAGGTATAAATGGAGAAGAGGGATCATGGCCACCGATTTCCAAGTAGGGGATAAGGTGTAGGCAAAGAAGAAGAAGAAGAGAGAAGGGATGTTTCTTGTTGCGTTGATTTCGATTACATCAACACCTTTATAGCTCATTGTTGTTTTTAAATCAGGTAATGCCCTACCTCTACTGTAGCAAATATTCTTTAAACTCTCATGTCCCACCTCATTGTTAAAGAGTGGTCTAGTTCCTCCACCACTGTCATATGCCAGAAATGATCTGGTTAGATTTATGAAATCATTTTGAATCTATCTATTTTTTTTTGTTTTCCCTAAAGTTTCTATCTTCTTTGAATATGATGTGATTGTGGTAGCTTGGTAATTATATTCTTATTACGCACGCTATCAAGCTGTTCTCTCAGAAAAACTTCCTGAGCCCCTGACGAGAATCGAACCCGTACCCTTCTGATCGCCGGTGAGATGCTCTAACCATTGGGCTACAAAGACTCAGATAGAGCATCTCACCGGCGATCAGAAGGTTACGAGTTCGATTCCCTTCAGGGACTCAGAAAGTTTTTCTGAGAGAAGAGATTGATAGCGTGTGTATTGTTTGAATATGTTACCTATAAAGTTTTTAATGCTATTCTTTTTAACTTTAGTAGTTATGACTCCTTTGTCATCCTATTGATAATTCATATCATAGTCTATCCAACTGGTACTGTCGAATGGATTTTTTTCAATGTTTACGATTTTACCACGATGCCTTTCTATAAATGATGATTCGTTTTTCTTTTCACGGATTAGTTTTTTTAAATAATTATGGACTTCTCTATATTCTCTAGATTGTTCTGGATTTTTTTTCAGAATTCTTCATTTATTATAAGATCTTGTAAATCATAATATTCATGAACTAACTGATCGTAATCCATATTATCATAAAAAGAGAATGTTTTACCAGAATCTTGTGTCTCAAAATCATCGAATCCTACTTCGGCCATTTGTATATATGTATTACTCTATATTTTGTATATCACTCTAAGGAATCCAACTATTATGTTTATTATCATAACTTAACCATTTGACAAGAACCATCTTTTTACCTTTAACAGTTTTCCCTTTTATGATTTTCCCAACCTTACAAACATCGTCATTTTTGTCCTTTTTATCAACACTTGACAACTCTTCTTCATAGAATTTCCCAATACTTGGTTCACCTTCTAGATCCTCTATTTCATAAACAGTTGAGTCACCGAGATTGACCTTAGTGATTTTAAACAGTTCTTCTGTAAAATTGGCTTGATAATCTTTTGTGAAAGTGCTTTTATACTTGGATATCCTGACTGTATCACCAACTTTAAACTTAGGTAGAGGTAAGTCTCCATATAAATGACCATATAGTGTTGTCCAAACTTCCTCCTCATTATTTATTACATCTTTTGCTTTCAATAAGATAGTGCTTTGCTTGGTATTATTGTAATTATATACTAACTGATCCAAAACACCAATCCAATTATATGTCCTTTTACTGCAAAAGTACTTTCACATAGTAGTTTTAAGTGTCCTGTTGAATCTTTCCACTACACCAGCCTTTTTATCATTATAAGTAGAGAAATATTTTGTATCATGTTTTTCTAATAATGTTTTTACACCAACATTGTAAAACTCCTTTCTGTGATCAAATTGCGCTAGTTTAGGATAATCACCAAATCCCTCTTTGAACTGTCTATATAATTCTGTGAGTGTTTTTGTCATGTTTTTAGTATCTTTTCTATAAACTGGTACAGCGAATGAACACCTACTAAGAATTTCTATAGCTATTAGTATCCAGTAATAAACTTTAATTTGGTTTTTATATGAATCCGTATCAACAAGATCCATCTGTATCTGCTCAACAAGATAGTTAACTTTGGTTTGTCTAAATTTATGTTTTCTAACAATTGGCTGGTATCTGGTGTAAGTGTCTTGCAATTTCAATCATGATTAAACTTGATTTCTAGTAACAGGGATACCTTCATCTAATGGTTTTTGATATAATCTTTCAGCTGATTGGTATCCAGTTTTAGGATTGTAATAAATATCTCGTAGCCCTTGTTCTAATTCAATATCCATATGTTTTACATTATAGAAAGTTCCAATAGTATTGCACCATTTTGAGTTTTGTTATTATTTCCAAGCACATTAAAGTTTAATTTATTATAAACACCTTTGTCTATTGGTATTTTACTTTCAATGTCAACATAATGACTGACAGATCCTTTTAATGATTCTTTTGTTGTAATTGGAAGAGTTAAAAGTGTTGCACTTCGTTTCCCATAGTTATCTATATTACATGTACGATAAACGGCATCAAAGTTAATTTGAATATATCTTAAATCTCCATTGATATCAATTGTTTTACTAGTTTTCGAAGCTCCGGAATTGATTGTTGTACTATTATGAAAACCGAGAAGTTTGCCAAATCTTTTTAACTATAGATTGGCATTAATTGTTAAATTAATGTTAGCATTCGTTAGCATTAATTGTTAAATTACCATTGAGTGCCTCTAATTTCTTTTTAATTAAATCAAAAGTCCAATATGCTGGCTCAAATTTTACGGTTGTGGAACCATATACAACTGTGTCATTATAACCAGAATAAACATTGTTTTAATTCCAATATATGGATGCTGTTTTTAAATAAATATGTGAATCCTGAGTTACAATTAATGACTCATCGAGAATAAGTTCTTCACTATTGCCTCCTATAAACACAGTAAATTTCTTCATTGTATAATATATAGTACATGATATATGGACCAAATTTTAAGAAACTAGTATGGAAAGAACTATGATAAGACTATGGAAAATGCTAAAAAGAAAAGAGCAGAAATGCGGGCAGATTTCATTAAAAAATATAAAAATGCTGATCTTAGTAAATTCGATTTCAAAGTAGACATTAATCAGGATGGAACAGTTGGGTCAACTGCTATATATTTCAAGAGTTCGGATGTTTTAGGCACGGATATAAAAAGCGACATATTCATTAACGATAAATCAATGACTAAATACCTTTATTCTAACAAAGTTCATAATCTTTCCCTTAATGATAAATCAATGACTAAACACATTGATTCTAATGTTAAACATAGTACTTTCCCAAAAATATGGAAAATAGGTTGGACAGTTCATGTGTTACCAAAGGGTAGAGGACATATGGGTTTTTACCCAAAAGGAATACTTTTGGGATAATTTCCCTGTTGAATATGTACTAACTTACCCAATAAACCAATTCAAAGTATATGTGAAAAACACAGACTATATCATGAGTAATCTTCCTCCACTAAATATAACAACTAAAAACAACGCTAAGTGGAATCTTAAAGAGCCTTATTTTCAATCTTTTCTAGGAACATGGATAGCGAATTATGCATCAGGTATATCTACAGAGCACTTAACTTTCAAACCAGAAGTCCCTAAACAAATTACACCACTTATGAGATTTTATTTATACTTTAGAGTTAGAAGAATTATGCGAGAAAATGGAATTCAGTACATAATGAATAAATATGAGGCTAATTTTCTAAAACATCATACACCTAAGTGGACATGGGAAGACGTTGCAAGGTTATATGAATCAACGTTTAGGACAAGACTTTGTCGATACGAGTAAATTTGCAAAACTTCATGGACTCGGTGTTGATTTTATTCGTGATTTACCAAATGACTACAAGAAATTTATTCCAAAGAAATCTGATGTGCTGAGAACTCAAGGAACAGAATTACTTAATCAATCAATCGAGTCATATATTTATAGTGTACTTGGTGCTCAAGCTAGGACAAAACCGAGTATTTACGGGTCCAGAGCATCAGCATTAGAGCACAAAAAGTTTTTAGATAGATTGTAGAAGATTCTATTATAAACTATGAAACATCAACATGGATAAACAATATGAATCAGGCAGTTACATTAACTAATGTGGTTCTTAATTTTGGCCATTAGTCCGACTCTATAGTTGATACCTAGCAATCTAATTATATTAGAAAAACCAATAGTAGGATATAAGAACAAGCTAAAAGTGTCAGATGAAAGTATGAAATTCGGATTAAACAAAAATGTTAATTATTTCGGAACGCCAAATAATCGGCCATAAAAGGTGAATCAGGATGAAGCTCCAACGCATTATCTAGATATTTAAGATAAAAAAATTGAAAAGGTCAAACAAGAAAAAACTCCAATTAGTGACAGTAAAAAAGAACCTATTAAAAACGGTGACCACAATACTGAATTAATTACAATATTAACAATATGAGGAATAACAACGTATTTAATAATTGTAAATATTATATAATATATAGATGAGTTTGTTTTACGGCTATGAAGACAAAACAAAAAATTAAATGGATGAATTGAAGACAAGTGTGGATAAAAAACTCTTTTCATCAGGTGGTAAAATGGAAGGTGATATCAACATGTCTTTATGGAGAATAAAAAATATTCCAGCACCAATTTATGATTACGACGCAATTTCTAAAGCTGTTCTGGAACAAACATACGTAGTAGATTACAAAAAAGTAGTGGATTATAGAAAAAGTTTAAGTGAAACATTGATGTGGGAATACCACAAAAAATATGTAACGAGTATTTATCATTTTGATAGAGTCTCGAACAATATTGAATTGGTATTTGATACTACAATTACGACAGTGTCCAAAGCTGTTGATCAGGATCTAGAAGAAAATGATGCAATTCAAAGCACCCTCAGTTTTCAACCTACTACATGTACAAAAAGTGAAAATGTAGGCTACAGATTTTTCTTAAAGTTTGATGGAGGACAAGAAATGGTAAGTGATATGAATTTGAATGATGTAACTGGAGATAAAGATATAGCGAAAATTTTCATCGTACACAGAATAAAAGTATGTGACGCGAATACTTATTGAGTTCGTAATGGCTTATTTGAACACGGTGGTCGCAGTTTTGATAAGTTCGTTGGTTTTAGCCCTAACAGTGATTTGGTTTTCTCTGGTACAACAATTAATTACATTATCATTGGTAGTAATCCCATTCAAACTAAACAACCAATAGCTCCATATAAAACAAAGGCAAATGCAGGAGAAACAAATAAATGGATATGTTTATCAATAAATTGGGACAACTACACAACACCAGCAGCTTGAGCTAGCAAGGCATTTTATAATGGACAAAAGCTTGCAGATTTTTAAAGCAGAAGTTCAGTTGGTTATACCAAAATGACTTTCGGTAATATTAGTACAAGTGGTGTCGCTCCTTTTAAAGGTGATATTTCTTTTTTGCTGTGTATAAAGGAAGGTTAATAAATGATAAAGATATTCTACTTCATCATCACGTGCTTTGCAATTGGTTTGATATTGATAAAGTTGATTTCAACTTTTAATATATGTTATAATATATGCCAAGGAAGGAGAGTATTGTTTACAATCATATCAGCAAAAATTTATCGGAGGAATAAGAGAACCAAGCTGAAACAATGGTATCTATACTAGCATAAGCTTTACACTCGCTTCAAAGGGAAGTACAAGAACCTGAAGAAAGTAAATCTGAGTTTAAATACGGTAAGTCTATGGTTAACAGTATCCGGTACTGTAGCTGGTGGTATAACTTTGAATCCTATTATTTTAGGATGTATTAGCGGTCCAGGTATTTTAATTCAAGGATATTTATCAAAAAGTAATATCAAAATTAAGACAGAAATGTGAAGATACGCTTATAAATCATATCAAAAAATTCTGACACAGTTGAAATCATTTTTAAGTGGTATGACATATGAAGAATCGATATTTCTGAGTGATCAAAAATATCGGATGATGTTGTTACTGATTTATGCCCACCTTTTAATGGAATGTCTAAAAAATATGATAAAATATAGAGTAATATATAGTATGTCTGGAGAACATATAAAGTTACAAGATCTTGATAATGGAAGGAGAGAAGAAGAAGAAGAAGAAGAAGAAGAAGAAGGAGAAGGAGAAGAAGAAGAAGAAGAGGAGACAGATTTCGGTGGTGGATCAGATGAGAATGACTTAATAGATAATCTATGTTGTAAAGTAAATGGTTTGAACCTGGGAGAATCGTAACATGTTTGAGGAAGTTGATCGTCCAGGTTAGTGTAGTCTTGAGAAAGACTGTTGGTTGAAGTGACTGACGTTTCGACAGCCTTAGCAGCGGTCATCTTCAGATGACCGCTGTCGAAGATGACTTGACTCTGAAGATGACAGCTGCTAAGGCTGTCGAAACGTCAGTCACTTCAACCAACAGTCTTTCTCAAGACTACACTAACCTGGACGATCAACTTCCTCAAACATGTTACGATTCTCCCAGGTTCAAACCATTTACTTTATTACGATCATTTGGACGACAGAGCGAACAGCTTGCCAACGACTACATCCGTTTCGCAAGCAAGGTCAGACGTACTCGCCAACAACTCTGGTTCAACCACCGCTGCAAGGATTTTGGTCTCGTTCCCGCAGGACTTAGAATTAAGTCCCCGTTGAACACACAAGAGGCTATTCAGATCGTCAACTCCACCAGCAGACGACTTATCCGAGCGCGGATTAACGACTGTCACAGACGACTCAACTACTACAAAAACCAACAGCAACGAAGACTGGACAAGCTGAGACAACTGATACCAACAAACGTGAGTACCGACTTACTTTCTACTATACAAACCATTGCTGACAAACGAGCTCTCAAAAACGAAACAGAATATCGAGCGAAATACCAACAGAAACTTGAACGATTACAACGCAGCAGAACACGTAAACGACAAAAGCATGACGATAACTGGGTCAAGAATATTTCCTCGCGCCCTTTAGACGAAACTGAAACTCGATTACTATCTTACGGACTAAAACACTCCATAACACCCAAACATATACCGACTGAGGCGATTGTATCGAGTATCGAGGCTGTCTTAGCTTCTCAAAGAGATTTGGCAGAGGCAACAAAAGACGAGATCAGGAGTAGGGTCGCCTCCACCGTACAATCGGTCTCTATACGTGATACTAACTTGACGACAGTCGAAAAACAAGCACTCAAACGACTAAAACATGACGAAAACATTGTCATACTACCAGCAGACAAAGGACGGGTTACTGTTGTTATGGACAAGACCGATTACTACGACAAAATGGACGAACTAGTTACAATAATACAATAATACAATAATTTATTAAACTCTCCCCAAAGGGGCTTTTCAGAGCTTAAGTATCCATCTAAAAAAAAATCTATCTTAGTGAATACAATGCAATTTAAAATATAGAATAAAAATTTACAATGAGTTAAGAATATTAATGTATCAAAGTTACTAGGCAAAAGTTTACAACATAAGTTAAAACGACAAGTTAAAAAATTAAAATCGACTCATTAGAAGATGATTTTTCAACTTGCGTTTAAATATGTTCATTGAGGAGCTCAATTTTATATCACTGGGCATGTTGTTCCAAATGGTTACTGCGCGGTATAAAAAGCTTCGCTGGCCTGTAGCGGTTTTATAGCGCGGTATGTCCAGTTTGTTTGCGTTGCGAGTCGAGCGGCCACTAATCGTGCCCCTCTTGCTGAATCTAGAACTAAGGTTGGTCGGTGCCATACCATTCATGCACTTAAATGTCAATAAGGCATCACGATAATATAAATGGTCTTTAACTGGTATCCAACGAAGCTGTTTAAGGATCGGTGTGATATGGTCGAATTTTCTTGATCTGGTCACTATGCGGGCAGCAAAGTTCTGAATAGCCTGTAACTTGTTGATGTTAGTAGCAGAAGTGTTTGACCATACGCTTGAACAATAGAACATTTTACTGAAAACTAAAACCTTAATTATGGTTATAAGCAAGTCTTTGTCGAATACGTGCTTGACGCGATTTATTTGGGTCAAGCTTGACATACAGGATGACACGGTCGTAACAGTATGATCGCTGAAAGTAAGCTGATTGTCGGAAATCACCCCTAGGTCCCTAGCACAACGGGTAGGGACCAGATCTTTACCAAGCAAGGGCATGTTGAAATTTGGGATTTTGGCGATCATTTGACGACTACCGAACAGCATTAGTTTGGTTTTTGATGCGTTAAGGAGGAGCCGATTATCAAAGCACCAGTTCCTGATCTTAGTAAGGTCTTTGTTCATGTCTGCCGCAATAGATACGCTCTGTTGAACGGGAAAGGATATGTAAAGTTTGTTGTCATCAACGTATGTCTTGGATTTGCAGCACTGAGGGACAGAGGGCAAGTCGTTGACATAAATATTGAACAGGATGGGCCCAAGGATACTCCCTTGTGGCACTCCACTTTGAATGGGAAGTTTGTCGGAGAGTTCGGAATTTATACGGACGGCTTGAAATCTATTGGACAAATAGCTTGAAAACCAGTTAAGAGCCGCGGAGGACAGGCCGATATCTTGCAGCTTTAACAAAAGGATTTCGTGATTAAGACTGTCGAAAGCCTTGCTCATATCCAATAGAACTACCGCAGTGACTTTCTGCTTATCAATTGCTTCCAGAATGACGTCAGTCGTTTCTATGAGAGACGTTTCTGTTGAATGAAATCGTTTATTTCCACTTTGCTCAGTAGAAAGCCATTGTTTTGATTCTAAAAATGCCATAAATTGGTTCAAAGCCACTTTTTCGCACACTTTTGAGAGAGTAGGCAAAAGTGAAACAGGTCTGTTGTTGTTTGGTTTTTCATGATCACCTTCCTTTGGAATAGGTGTGACTTCAGCCATTTTCCAAAGCGAAGGAAATGTTCCTGTAACAAAGGATGCATTGATAATTGACGTGAATGTTGGTAAGATAACAGGAAGGCTATCTTTAACGACTCTCATTGGGATTTTATCGATCCCAGGGGCTTTATTCGTCGGCATTGCTGAAACGATATCTTGGATTTGTTTACATTCCACAGTTTGAAATGCAAATTGTTCTGATTCATCATGCGCTCTTGGCTTGAAACGTGGTTTAGCGAGGTTGTATTTACATTCATCTGCTAGAGAATTTATTTCATCGACGGTCGCTTGGCCAACTGAAGAGAAGAAAGTATTAAATTCATTTGCAACTGATTTGTCATCTTTACTGAAAGTTCTTTGATTCCTCGACTTCTTTGGAATACAAGATCGAATAGTCTTCCAGATACAACGGGGGTTATTTGGATTCTTGTTAATTTGTTCTGCAACATACTCTCGTTCTGCTATTTTCAGTTCTCTCTTTACTTCTTGCCTGAGAGATTTATATGCGGCCCAGGCAAGAGGGTCTTTAGATTTCCTCGCTTGTTTGCGCCACTTATCCCTTGTCTTCATGAGGCTACGAATTTCATCCGTCACAAATGAATTAGGACGGTTCCTGACTTTCATCTTTCTAATGGGTGCGTGTCGATCCAATACTTCATTGAACAACAGATTGAAAGCATCGAGCCGGTCTTCCACGTCGTCAAAACAGTCGACAACAGACCAGGGCACACTTGACAATTCGCTAAGAAATTCATGATGATTGTAGTGTTTGAAGCTTCTTGTAGTTACATAAACAGGCACGGTTCGTTCTTTCTTCAGCTTTATTGTGGCACAAATTAATTCATGATCACTAATGGAGAGGGGAACGACTTTCGTTTCCATTACAAGATTTCCATTTGTGGCAAGTAGGACGTCAATTAAGGTTTCTGAATTTTTAGTTATTCTCGTTGGATGAGGAATCAGCTGCAATAGGTTGAAAGAAGAACAGAAGCTCGTAAGAGCTTGACAAGCCGGATCATTGTCTTTCAACATATTACAGTTTAAGTCCCCTAAAATGAAAATTGGTTTACCCAGTGAAAGTGCTTGAACAAGAGTTTCGCTTAAATCTGTATCAAAGCATAAGGTGCTTGTGTCTGGCGGCTTGTAGACAGTACACACTAAGAAAGACCTCGAATTTCTGATCTGAATTTTCACCCACAACATATGCAGACCAGAAGCAGCAATGTAAGATAGTTCGTGTAAGCGTTCCACTTTGAAGCCTTGTTTTGTGAAAATGCAAACACCTCCACCAGTTTGGATGTTTCTGTCGAGGCGATGAAAATGAAAGCCAGGAAATTCCACTTCTATATCTGAGACTGTGCTGTCAAGCCATGTTTCACTAACAGTGAAAATGTCTAGCTTGTTTGCACGTACAGCTTCTTTAGCAAGTATGTAGTGTTCGCGGTTCTTTAAAGAACGGATGTTCAGATGTGCAATCTTGATGTTGTGTAAAGGATCGGATTGACAGCGACGATTGCGTTTGTCAGATTTAGTAGAGATAGATGTCTTGTTTGGTCCCGGATTTGGGCATATAGACCCGCTTATAACAAGTCTTACAAGTTGAAAACTTGAAGTAGAGTTCGTGTATCGGTTGATACGGGAAGCAAAATAGCCTTTGCCGCGGAGGTGAAGGCGACAACAATGGCTGCCACAACGTTCCGCCACCAGTCCAGAGAAAGGTATCCAGAAGTTCTGTCTGGGTTCCTTGACATCTTCAAAAGGATGTATCTTGAAAAGCGTGTGTCTATAATACTTTTGAGTCCCGTCACGACAAATAGTCACCAGTTGTAGAACAGTAAAAAGCAAAATTGCGAGAGCTACCGATAAACAACTCCTTTCCACCATCTTCCACAAACAAACCTACGAACTACTTAAACGAGACCCTGCACCATCACTTCAACGAAAACTTAACAACAAAATTTTCTCAATGAGAAAGACTAACACGATCACTCAACAAACTTACTATCGACTCAGGTGTTCGGTACCGCGATCACCAAAGCTGTACGGACTACCGAAACTTCACAAGCCAAAAATACCCATGCGACCTATACTTTCGTTCTGTGGGTCGCCTACTTACGAACTTTCCAAATACTTAACAACCATACTGCAACCACTAACCAACAAGTCACAACATAGACTACGATCGACTGAAACCTTCATCAACAATCTCAAAACAGTACAAATACCACACAACCACAAGCTAGTGTCTTTTGACGTGAAATCACTGTTTACCAGTATTCCGCTTCAACTGGCGCTAGAATGCACCAAAACTGCCATCAACGAATTTACTGACGCACTTCCTTTACCTACAGGGGACATCGTGGAACTACTGGAACTTTGCCTCACATCAACTTACTTTCAATACAACGGTAAACACTACAAACAGTTACATGGCACAGCAATGGGCTCACCCGTTTCTGTTGTGGTTGCTGAAATTGTAATGCAATCCATAGAGGAACGAGCTCTTGCAACTTACAAACACACGTTACCTTTTTGGTTTCGTTACGTTGACGACACGATTACTGCACTACCCGAAGACGAGATTGACGAGTTTCACAAACACATTAACAAACAGAACAGTCACATACAATTTACCAAAGAGATTGAAGAAGACGGAGCTATTCCGTTCCTAGACTGTTTGGTAAGTCGTGACAATAACAAACTACAGACCACTGTCTACAGGAAACCAACGCATACTGACAGACTACTGGACCAATCGTCGTACAATCCAACCTCACACAAAGCTACCACCATCAAAACATTGACGAGACGCGCACAACTCATTTGCAACTCACCCGACGCTCTACGCCAAGAAAATGACTACTTACAATGCGTTTTCAACAAAAACAACTATAACTCAAGATGGCGGCAAGATGTGTCTCGAATAGGCTGTGGCTTATAACCACCACAGTACTTTTTATTTCGCTTATTTTGGGTCCTAAGTTGAATAAAAACTTGGCTAATGATGCTACATCAATCTTTGTCATTACTGGCATTGATATGCGTATTCGTCAAAGTTTTAATTTTGGAAATATCAAGCGGGGAAGGAGCTCGAGCGACATGAAAGTAATGCCTGCATGGAAGGTTCGCGCTGGAATTAATCTAATCAAACTATCTCTCAGTGCAAGTTATTTGGTTATTTTATCAGGAGATGTTAGCTTAAACCCTGGCCCTACAGCAGATCCATGTGGAATATGTAAGAAGGGTTGTAGGAGGAATCAGCGTGCTATTCAATGCGACGAATGTGACTTGTGGTTTCATGCGAAATGTACAGGGATTACAAACGAAGAGTTTAAGAATATTGCCCAGCCAAATATAAATTGGTTTTGTGGTAAGTGTTTGTTCCCTGAACTTGATAGTTCAGTGTCATCTAAGCCTGAAATGAATAGTTTTATATCGGAAGAAAGATGTGCTGATACTAACATGAACATTCGCTTATTACGGGGTTTGAAGATTGCTCATATTAACATTAATCGATTAGTAAATAAGATTGGTAGTATTAAAGAGTTATTCTCCATCTATTCTTTTGATATTCTGGCCGTAACAGAAACTTGGCTAGTACCTGATATAGATACTGATGAGATTTGTGTTCCTGGCTACTCAACTGTTCGTAGAGACAGACAAAGTCTATCAAAAAGCTGTGGTGGAGGAACGTTAATTTTCGTACGTGATGGTATCCCGTTTGTTGTGAAGCATGACACTGGGATTAATAAAGAGTTCGAATGTATTTGGTTGGAAATTAAAAGGCCTCATTGCAAATGTTTGACTTTGTGTTGTGCCTACAGACCTGGAGATCAAAATATTGATAATTTTATTTCGTATTTGGATCAGTGTTTGAATGACGTGGATTTGGATAATACAGAGGTTGTATTGACCGGAGATCTAAACATCAACTATTCAGTAAAGAGATGCTCGCTACGCCGCAAACTTGATGAATTTGCATTAAAAAACAATCTCAACCAAATTGTTCGTAAACCCACTCGTGTTACTGAGCTATCTAGCTCAATAATAGACTTGATTTTGGTAAATAATAAACAAAAGGTCGTGCAGTGCGATGTTTTGGACATAAGCCTTAGTGATCACAGTCTCGTGTTTTGTGTCCTAAAAGGAGGTGTAAAAAAACTGCCAGCAAAGGTGTTTGAATACCGTTCTTTTAAGAATTTTGAAAAGGATTCATTTCTACGTGATCTTAATAACGTACCATGGAACATAATAGAAGGTGTGGAATGTGTGGATGATGCAGTTCACCTTTGGGAGCGTTTATTCATAGACGTTGCAGAGCAACATGCGCCTTTAAAAACAAAGCGAGCTAAAGCTAATCAAACGCCCTGGATTACAACAAAACTATTAGAAGTGCGCCGAGATCGTGATTATCATAGACGAAAAGCTCAAGCTATTAATTCTAGATATCACTGGCAAATGTATCGTAAGTTGAGAAACTATGCCAACCGTGAGGATAAACGACTGAAATCAGACTATTATTGCAAACTTATTGATGAAGCTAGAAATAATAGTTCCAAGATGTGGAAGGCAATTAAGGAAACATTACCTTCTAAATACAAAAATGACATTAATGCTATATCGGTCAAAGGCAAGTTAGTAACTGATTCTAAGGGGATTGCTGAATGCTTAAATCAATATTTTTCTAACATTGGAAAGAAACTAGCGAAAGTTTTTCTATCACCTAAACCAAAACAACTAATAATCTCGAATTCATATTTTGAACTTCAGCCAGTTACAACTGAGTTTGTTCATGGTCAGTTGAGTCAGTTAAAATCCAATAAGGCCATAGGGCTTGATAAAATCAGTGCTCGCTTGCTTCGTGACGGTGCTAGTGTTATTGTCTCGCCTTTACTTTATATCATCAATTTATCTCTCACGAGTGGTCGATTTCCAAAATCTTGGAAATGTGCAAAAGTTAATGCCCTTTTCAAGCAAGGTGCAAGTGATAAAACAGATAAGGATAACTACCGACCAATATCGGTATTACCTACTGTTAGTAAAGTTATAGAAAGGGCCGTCCATATACAACTTTATAAGTATTTAGTAGATAATAAATTAATGGCCGAGAATCAATTCGGATTCAGACGTGGTAGATCAGCAATTTTTGCACTTTCTCAATTTACTGATAAGATCTTGGAAAATATGGATAAGGGCTTTATTACTGGCACAGTATTCATTGATTTTAAGAAAGCCTTTGATACTGTGGACCATACCATCATGCTTCAGAAACTTAAAGGCTTGGGAGTAAGAAGTATACACTTAGCGTGGTTTCATTCGTATCTTTCATCTCGCCAACAGAGTACAGTGGTTGGCCAGACCTCGTCTACTCTACGCAAGGTTACCGTTGGGGTACCTCAGGGGTCCATTTTAGGGCCCCTATTATTTTCCATTTATATAAATGAACTACCCACCTGTTTGAAAAACACTACAGTAACACTTTTTGCAGATGATACCGCCATTTACTGTCCTTCGAAGTCTGCAGCAGAGTTAAAGAGGCTCCTTAATGAGGATCTACAACATCTAACCCAATGGCTAGCAGACCATAAATTATCATTAAACATTAAAAAAACTAACTTTTTGCTGATTGGAGGGAAAAAAAAGATAAAATCATTTGACCAAGTGAATTTATATATCAATGGTGAAGAGTTGGATCAAGTACAATCCTTCAAATATCTGGGAGTAATCATCCAAGAAAATTTGTCCTGGGGCGATCATATAGATTATATCTGCAAAAAGGCTTACAAGCGTATTGGCATTCTTAGAAGAATTAAACATTTACTTCCTTTAACCACTAGAGAATTGTTTGTCAAGACTATGGTGTTACCAATATTAGAGTATGGGGACATCATTTGGGGTGATAAACATAATCAATTATTGATGCAGAATGTCCAAGTTGCCCAAAATGCTGCTGCAAAGGAAATTTTGGACAAACCAAAATACTCATCAGCTTCTGAAGTTTTGAAGGACTTAAACTGGAAAACAATGTCTGACAGACGACGTATACATCGTCTTATTTTTATGTATAAGGCATTAAATAATCTACTGGACTGGAATTTTAACTTTTTAATTTTCAATGAGATGCATAGATACAATACTCGCAATAAGTACAATTTACGGAAACCACTATCAAGTACAAACTGGGGTCAAGACCGTTTTGTTTGCCATTTCATCGATGATTGGAACAATCTTCCTGAATCAATAAGAACTCTTCCATTTAATTCATTTAGGAAGGCAATAAATAATTAATAGTTTCTCATATGATTTTTTTTTTCTTTTTATTCATGTAAATAGTATATTTTTAGTTTTCTTAGCTTTATAGATATATGTATATTTCAGTTTTATATTTATTGCAGAACCTCACTGAAAATCACGGTTGTGAGTGAGCCTTCTGCTAAAAGATTCATTAAAGTTCAAAGTTCAAAGTTCAAAACAACAGTCCGACAACAACTACAGCAACGATACCCTACATAAAAGGTACGTCTGAGATTATCTCGCGTATCTTACGACCATACAACATACGAGTAGCGCACAAACCGATCACAACTTTACGACATGTACTGACTAACGTTAAGGACAGAGAACAACCGCACGAAAGACAAGGTGCAGTTTACAAAATTAATTGCTCCGACTGCCAAGCCACTTATATAGGTGTGACTAGCAGAAACGTAAATATACGACTAACAGAACACAAACGAGCGACAAAAAACGGAGACAAAACCAACCACATTGCCGAACACCACCGACAAACCAAACACAACATTGACTGGGAATCGGCAAAATGCATTACGTACAGCACCAACTACAAACAGCGACTCACACTAGAAAGCTGGTATACGAACTTAGAACAAAATCCATTAAACCGATCACAACAATTACCGGGACCTTACAAATGACTAATTCACAAAGTCAAACGTGCGAGCAGCCAATAGACTTACACTTCGACAAACTGATAATCAACGCCTACACAACCACACCCATTGCTTCTCGCCAAATATTATTATTATTATTATTATTATTATTTAATGTTATTTAAAACACGGTAGCATTTCAGCGATTCTGATTTTCAAATGGCCGTGTATCACTAATAAAACTAACATTAACATTCTATTTCATACATAGACGTACACAATTATTATAATTATTAACAAAATAAAATTTATAGATTTGGAATTCTACTCGAAAACTACTTCTAATATTCATAAGAGTGCTTAGTTTACTATATCTAATTTCTTACAAAAGGGTTTTTAATAAACGATTTGAATGATGTTAGTGACATATTACCTTTTATGACATTGTCGATTACCTTCTTAGGTAATTTGTTCCAGGACACAGCTCCTTGATACGAGAAACTCTTCTTTAAAAAATTTGTGCGAGGTTTAGGCAAATGAAGATATCGATTATTACTACGAAGTTCGTGACTGGTATTGCTGTTTAGATTAAATAACTGAGTTAGGTACTTTGGGCTAAGTCCTCGTAGTGCTTTGAACGTCATTACCAATTGCCTTTCCTCTAAGATATCTTTAATGGATTTCCAGTTCAACATTTCAAAAATTTGGGATGACCTTTCATCATAAGTAGACCTTGTTATCACACGTGCAGCTCTTTTTTGTAATTTGTGGAGTTTGTTAACATGATCAGTGTTAGAATTTTGCCATACCGTAGAACAGTATGTAAAGTGCGGCAGAACGAGTGAGTTGTACATTGTTACCAAGACATCTTGTGTAACAAAGTCTCGAGCTCTTCTTAATAATCCAATGCATGAGGATAAAGTTTTACATTGTTTTGCATTATGTTCATGCCATTTAAGTTTTTTGTCGATAATGACTCCAAGGACTTTTTTAGTTTGAACACGTGATATTGGCTCATTCGCTAGACTGATGTTTATGTCTTCAGAGATAAGATCAAGTCTTTGCTGTGAGCCAATAATCATATATTCAGTCTTTTCCTGGTTTAAAGTTAGTTTGTTTGTTGTCAGCCACATATGAACCATTTCTAAATCGTGATTTAGTTTTCCCTCAATTTCTGCCGATGACGATCCTTCACATGATAAACTGGTATCGTCTGCGAACATTACAGAACTAGTTTTAGTGAGACAATTTGGGAGATCATTTATATAGAGGAGGAAGAGCATAGGACCAAGGTTTGTCCCTTGTGGTACGCCACAATGAATAGATTTAGCATCCGACATTGTTTGATTAATTTTACATATTTGTTTTCTGTCTTTTAAATAGGATTGAAACCATCTATGCGCTGTCCCTCGTATTCCATAGAGTTGTAGTTTTGATAATAGTATGTTATGGTCAACAGTGTCAAATGCTTTTTTTAGATCTAGAAAAAGAACGCCATTAATTAGGTTGTTATCCATGTTCACAAGCCACTGATTTGTACAATTAAGAAGTGTGGTTTCAGTAGAGTGGCGAGATCGAAAGCCTGATTGGTTTGTTGAAATGATATTGTTTACCTCCAAATAAACCGTTACCTGTTTGTAAACAAGTTTCTCAAATACTTTGGCGATAGCAGTAATAACAGATATGGGTCGGTAGTTACCGCGGTCTGATTTTTCACCCGATTTATAAATTGGAATGACTTTGGCAAGTTTCCAATCATCTGGAAAAATCCCAGTACGCAAGGATGAGTTAAACAAATAAGTAATCGTCGGTATTATCGAATTACCAGCTCCCTTGAGTAATTTAACAGAAATATTATCAAGACCCGGTGATTTACTCATTTTCAAGTTTTGAATAACGCAGTTTACTTCTTCATATGTTATATCGTGGAACTCAAATATAGACGATACCGGAGTCACATAACTAAGTGGATCAATGCCAGTGGAATAAATATTGTTTGCTAACTCTGGTCCGATTGAGCAGAAATAGTTATTGAACTCTTCAGCGATGTTTTTGTCGCCAGTCACATCCGACCCTTTTACTTTAATACTGTTGATCATTGTTGATTTGGATTGCCTATTTAATAGTTTGTTTATAGCTAGCCAACACTCCTTGCTATTGTTGCAATTTTTTAACTTAGTATTATAATACTTGGTTTTTTCATTTCTGATAAGTTTGGTGACTTGGTTTCTGCACAACTTATAGGCAATATGGTAGTTGTTTGAATTAAGTCTAACTGCTTTCTTTTTAAGATAGTCTCTACGATAACCAAGCTTTTTAATATCCTCAGTTATCCAAGGAGTGTGAGTACTTTTTACTTTGCGAGTCCTAATGGGAGCATGGAAATTTGCAATTCTCAGGAATGTCGTCTTCCACTCTTCCCACATAATATTCGGGTCGGAGTGGAAGGTACACGTAGTAAATGCTTCACGAAGGTCGTTCTGAAAAGCGACAGAATCGAAGTGTTTAAATTGTCTTGTTTCAATAGTTTTCGGTCTCTGTTTCGGGAGGCTAATTTTGCGGCATATGTACACGAGGTCGTGATCGCTGATCCCCAGTCCAATGACTCCGCTATCGATGGTTTTAGTGTCTTCGATTTTAGTAATTACTAGGTCGATTAATGTGCTGGTATCTAATGTTGATCTCGTCGGAATCTTAATATGCTGTTGCATTTGATAAATATCAAGAAGGTCTAAAAGTTTCTTCGTGTGTATGTTTGGTTTTGTAGTAAGTAGATCACAGTTGAAATCACCGGTGATAATTAAGTCCATATTCTCATTTTCAGCTAAATAAAGAAAATTCTCGAATTTGTCAAAGATCTCTACCGAAGAGTTGGGTGGGCGGTACCAAGTTGCTATTAAAAAGGGTTTGCATTTAGGTTTTTTGATTTCAAGACAAATTGCTTCTAACTCGTCTACGAGCAAATCGTCACGCCTAAGATGAGGAATGTTGTCTCGGACGTAAATTACCACTCCACCTCCATTTCTGTTTCTGTCACGACGGACAATATTATAGCCAGGGATCTCAACTGTGCCAACTTCAATTTCACTATCTAATCTAGTTTCGCTAATAGTAAAGATTTCGAATTGATGTTCAGATAGGTAAGCTTTCAGTTCATCGATGTGTTTTATCAGGCTGACAATATTTAAATGTCCAGTTCTGAATCCCTTAAGTTTAGAATAGTTAGAAGTGTGTGATAACAAGGCTGCGTTCTCGTTATTTGTCATGGAGCTGTGTTCATCAGGAATTATGTCATTGGTTACTCAATACTGATTAAAGTTTTTAAAAAACTTAATGAAATTCGCGGCCATAATAGCAGATCCTGCTCTAGTGAGGTGTAGACCAAAAGAGTTTAGGTGGTTACTCTTAATGTTTTCGTGAGATATTACGCCCCATTTTCTCTCGCTACACAATTTAGAGATGTTCGTGTTTACCTCATTGATCTTCCATGAAAGGTTAGGATCATCTGTCCTGGTGATCACTTGCGATATGGCTACTTTAGACTTAGGCAGACAACTGAGGATTTGTTCTCCAAGGGCACAAATATCTTCTGTTATTGTTTGGGCTGACTTGTTCTTCAGGTCATTTGTTCCTGCATGGATAACAATGCATTCAGGTGAAGATTCTAACGTAGGATTAATATAATGTTTCATATCTTTCAGGCGAGCTCCAGGGAAGGTTTTGACGCTAACGCTTCTCTTCAGGTTTCTACGCAGTCGGTTGGGATTAAGCATTCTAAGCATAGAATCTCCAACTATGGTAATTTTGCAACGACTAGGTGAAGAAGAAGGTTGACCATTGGAGTGTTCGACAGAATTGGTCGTTGAATTATTCGTTCCTGTCTGTTTATGCTTTTGTTTTAAATCACTTCTGCCATTTGTCTGTTGAATGTTTTGCGGCGTCTCATCTTCGTCTTGAGATAGTTCACTGAGAACTTCATATCTGTTGATGACTTCGTCAATGGGAGCAATGATGCTATTCGTTTTACGTTTTCCAGTTGATTGATGTACAGTGTGCCATTTCTCTACTTGGGCCTTTTCAGGGTTTAATTCATTTGTGCTTTTATTCTGCGATCCGCATGCCTTGTAATTGTTTATAAGTTTATCGGATGACTCGACGTTCTCGCATACCTTTCGGTAGTCGTCATATATGAGTTTGATGGCCGTAAGTAGACTTGATTTTTCATTCTCTACATCTATGATTTTCCTATTCAAATCAGCTATAACGTAAGAAACGGTGTTGATTCTGTCCCTAAGAGCTTCATTTCTTTCTTTAATTGGCTGTTTTCTCTCTGTAGCATGGTAAGACACCGTTCAACGAGATCATCGGTTACGCGAGATTTATGACCATTGTCGTGAATTGTTGGTGTTAATGGGCTTTCAGGCATCTTATTGAAGTGAAAACGGTGCTGACTAAACTCTTCTGTAATTTTAGTCACTTGGGATTTTAATTCCTCAATAGCACATTCCAGTGTGGTTATTCGATCATTAGTTATGCAAGAAAATGGCAATGGCTGATTTTGTTCTTGCGATGTACCTTCATCTACAAGTTGTTCGCTGTCTTCACAAACCTGCATGTTATCTTTACTACCAAGTGAAGCATAGATCATCGAGGAAAATTTTGCCTTGATCTCTTTGGCCTTTAGTCCACCCACAGTAAACGTTTGCTTTGAAGGATACCAGCGAATCGACACGTCATCTGTTTCGATCAACTTGCATTCACCACCTGGCGAAGTCCATTTGGCTTTAATGTTAATAACATCCTCTACAAACTTCTGCAACGATTCAAAATCTCCAAACCATTTAAGCTTTCCTTTGCTAGTGATTTCAAACAGCTTCCTTCTTTTATCGCAATCAGTAACCAGTGAATCCTCTACAATTTGATCGGAGCTCATCTTAACACGATGCGCGAGGATAATGACTCCATGACTAATACGACCGCCCACTTATCACGCACGAGCCAGATACAAATACAGGCGAACCTGACATTTACTCTCCTTTTGACTCTGAAGATGACCGTTGCTAAGGCTGTCGAAACGTCAGTCACTTCAACCAACAGTCTTTCTCAAGACTACACTAACCTGGACGATCAACTTCCTCAAACATAATCTAGGTTGGTTAATAAACTGAAGCAGAGTGAATATTGATATTGATAATTTAGATCCATGAAAAAAGTTATTCAGAAATCGTGTATATAAAGCCAGAAATATAGATTTCTTTATTAAAGACGTTCTATTAATGGATAAAGAATGTACCAATCCAAGATTTATCAATTATCTAATGGAAAAACAAGATATCTCGATTATAAAAATATTAAGCGTATCTGAGGTTGAATCAAATTTTGAAATCAAATATTATGGAGAGTCTTTTTTTTAAAGAAAATGATGTAAGAGTCCGTCCAGTTAGAAAATTTAAGGCAACCGACGGAGTTATAGCCGATCCAAAGGAATCAAATCAAATAGTTGATGATATACGATACCATTATGACAACTGGAAAAACTTGAACTAGATAGAATTTTAAAAATGTCAGGAAAAGCAATAACAATTGCACTAACAATAGTTACTGTAGTAATTGGTTTATCTCTTGGTCTAAAGCGCAGTGGATCAGATGGTGTACGCGATGCTAAACATAAACAAAGCAAAGTAGAAAAATTAACTCCTGCAGAAAAAAGAGATGTCATACCGTGGACAGATATAGAAGAAGCCTCCGGCGAAGGTTTAATTTTCATTGGCAATCATTTATATTAAAAAAATTGGTGGTTCATTGATATATTTATACAGTACGAAAAACAAAAAATTATATATAAGGTAATATATAATGAATCTGAAATATATAATGAATCTAATAATGAATCGAAATCTATATAATGAATCGAAATTAAAGAATCTGCTTAAAAAGTTCAGAGATTTTGTACGTTGCTGTAAAAAAAACAACTATAGAGATAGACAGTATGCTAGAGGAACTCAATACAATACATTCAGAGAATCAACCAAAACCACGTAAAGCAAATAATAATAAAGATGGTGGGTAACTGACAGTAGATCTCATAGGTGTCTTATAGATGATCTCATAGATGATGTTACATATGCCTCATAGATGATCTTACAGATGCCTCATAGGTGTCTTACAGAAGATGTTATAAACACTTCATAGATGATGTCATAAGTGGCTCGTAGTATTCTCACAAATAACAGGTTATCAGTAAATAAAATGTACATTATCATATAGATGAGTGAAGAAAGACCTAAAATAGAAACAGTCAAAAGTGATGAGTCACCTAAAATAACAACAACAAAAAAGGAAAAAGATCCTAAAAGGGTAGAGGTTGGTAAGCGTTTGGCTGCTATTTTTAAAGCTGCAAGAGAGAAAATAAGACGTTCGAAAATAGAGTCCGAAAGAAATCAGGAGAATGGTAGTAGTGATAAATCAGTAATCAATTGTGGGTTTTTATTTGGCTTCTTAGGAACAGCAGTCGCAATTAGTTCACTGTACTACACAAAGTATGAAAGAGAGACAAAAAAACTAGAGACTATTAAAGAGGAGTCTAAACACGTCAAAATAAAAAGAATTGATCACAGGTAACCAATAAATAGTCTAGATACATTTGATTAAAAACATAATATGATGGTAACGAATCGTGACTACCTTAAAAATCATTTACTTGCCAAATCGTCGGGGTATTCAACAAACAAAAAAGCGACATTTCTTAAACACTCAGTAAAGATATTGGTCATAAAAAATGTATAAGTATATATTATATAATAGTGTATAATATGTCACTAACAGTCAAGAAATTTGATAACAAAGCTTTAAATATTTCCTTTGACGCTTATTACGATAATAAGAATAATGTCTGGTTCAAGGGTAAAGAGATAGCCTCAATATTGGGTTATAAGGATACCAATCAATCAATAATAAAAATTGTCGACTCAGAAGACACTAAAAGCTACCCCGTCTATTGGACGGGTCAGGTCAGAAATCAACTTTTCATGAATGAAAGTGGTTTATACTCACTCATTCCCAGATCTAGGTTAGAATCAACAAAAACATTCAAGAGATGGGTAACACCTGAAGTACTACCATCTATAAGGAAGTATTGATACTACAGCATGTTTAACAATCCTAACACACTAAACTTTAAAATAGAAGATGAATATGATTTACATACTAAAGTGGTTCAATTCCTTAGGTGATTTTATCCAGATGTATTAATTGTAGTCGGACTTGGACAAAAAGATACATCACAAAAACGTATTAAATCATTTAAATTGGGCTATATGAAAGGACAGCCTGATCTAATCATTTAGAATCTCCATAAAAATTACTATGGTTTATGTATCGAATTTAAAACTTCACAGTCAAATGGTTTTTTATCAGAACAACAGAAAGAACTAATAGACAGATATTAAAATAATTGGTATAAATATATTGTCTCCAACGATTATGATCTATTTATCAAGGAAATAAACGATTACATGCACAACGTTTGCATCAAATGTAAATATTGTAGAAGGAAATTGATATTCCAGCAAATTACTAAAACGTCATATAAAATATTTCCACAGAATAAAATTAAATATAATCTATTATATACATAGAATGACTAGAGTTAATGAAAGAAGCGTATGACGCTGTCCTTGTAACCGCAGGTGTTGTGGGTTTATCAATGGCATCCAAGAAGGTCTTAAGTGAAAAGTTAACAGACGCGTCCTCTTTAAAGGACACAGCAAAGTTAGAAATTGGAGTCGCAGCTAGCACAATGCTTGTAAAGTGGGCACAGGATAAAAAGTATCTACCGGTTGACGCATTTAAAATGTAATACATTATATCGATAATGGCTAGTTTAGTTGGATCATTTCTTCAGCATTTGCTGTCGTCAGTTTCGCTGGTGCTGGATATCTTTTTAATCATTCTACAAAAATGGATATGAAGCTGAAATAAAAAGACACAATAAAGCGTTAGAAGACTTAGCAAAGGCAAAAGAGGCATTTTATTAGAATGAAGTCAAACAGCGTGACTGAATCATTCAATTAAAACAACAGTTAGCAGACGCCAATAAGGATATCGGGGAAACAAACAGATCTCTTACAATATAACGGAAAAATATTTAACAAAGAACCTCAATTAAATAATTTTTATAAACCTAGAGATGAAATGAAAGAATATCATCATATTACTATTGGAGTTTTTGGTGTTGGATCTGGTTACCTATTGAGTCGAATATTCTAAATCCACACAATATAATGTATATTAAATGGGAGCATTCAAAATTTAGATTAGGGATTCACTTTTGATGAAATAACCGAAAACATAGACAAATTGGACTCATGTTTGATGGTGTACCTGCTAGTCTAATGCCTATTCAAGTTCAGCAAAATGCACCAAGCACTTTTCATAATGGAAAGCAATTTCAACAAAAGAACTCTTAAACTGGGTTTCGAAATTGTATTGAAAGTTATATAAATTCCCTCCTCGCAACAAGGAGAGAACAATATTCAAGTCAACCCACTATTCAAAAAGTCGAATGTGATGCTTATGCCAAAGTAAAACAAGTGTCTTAAACAAGAAAGAACGTGAAGACCAGAGAAATCCAACAAGATCATCTACAAAGCAGTACATCTTCTAAACAAACCAAATGCAAATGGTAGTTTTGAAAAATGTTTTCAGGATGCTCCATCAGTACAGTTATTATTTCCTTTATATAAAGACGATCACTACCCATAACTTTGTTGTATGAGGTTAAAACATGAGTGGGATGGTGGTAAAGGGTTAGAAGACTGGGATGAGATGAAAAACTGAACAATTTCATATCCATGAAATGTCTCATATTGTCTCCCATTTCTTACCAAACTCCTTATAAGGCTTTAAGAGGTGTGAAGGAGAGAATCTGGCGCCTTAAAATCGGACTGCTCTTAATTCTAGGCTTCTTTTTGGAGGCTGTCCATGTCGGAATTATGAATTTACCTACAACTGATATTCGTATTTTCTAGGCATGCTGATGAGCCCTGACATTGAGCGAAACAGCAGTATTAAGTGACTTAACCACCTTCATTTTATGAAAAATATCAATATTGAACTAAGGATGAAATACTGTGGTTGATGGAATATTCATGTGATTACAATATTTAAACTTGCTGCTAATTCATAAATTATTTTGGCAGTGCATTTAAAAAAACTTTTAGTTTTGTTTTAACAAACAGTTCTTATATGCTCCATTTATGAGATATTTCACTCTGAAATTGCAGGAAATGGCCATTTTGGAGTTGTAAATATAGAAAATTTGCCGGGGAACATGCTCCTGGACTCCCTAGTTTTATGCTCACTTCAGAATAGCATTAATAAAGTATCTAACCCCAGCTACGCCACTGGTGGCGGGTATAGTTAAGAAAATGCGTGACCAGCACCCTCCGATATGATAAAAGCGGCATAATCATTACATTAAGAAATAAAGAGCGAGCTTAAGGAGGATTCCCCTTGAAAATTATCACACGACTTGTTGATGAAAATGACAGCCGAGGATGAGTTTTGTCAGTAAATACAAAATTCCGTAAAAGACTTAAATTGAATAATAATTAAACTCTGTTATCTTATATAAAATACAGTGATTTTCCCGTGTTTTTCCTTCTCTCTACATTATAGCTCTATAAACATTTGATCTGTTCGCCATTTGCTATACACCAACATATTTTGCTCAACGCTTCAAACTTATCATTTTTCCCCCCTTTGTTTTTTCCTTGTTTTTTTTTTTTAATATCTTAACATTGAGATGATAATAACATAATTTAACCGGCAAATCAATCTTCGTCGATGTACCAAATTTTCCAGGTCAACCTCAGGTAGAAATTGCAAAACGCACGCATCTTAAGGTCGTGGAAACTTTAATTTAGAATAAACATTTATTACAGGAACCACAGTTACAACACCTAAAACTACGTCTGAGTATTCTGCATCACTCCATCTCCTATAGTTAGAATCCTTAACCTCTGTAAGAGATCAGATAGCCACCAAAAGTGGTATACCGGCCTCTACCGTATACTGCATAAACGCTATTTCTCTCCAACCGAACCCAGAAAGTCTGACCTTTTTTCAACATTGCTAGTACAGTTTTACTCAACTGATCGTAATTTCTATGGTTGGCATGTAAATCACTGTATACTGTGTTATCCTTCATAAGGCGAACATAGCTACGATATCCATTGCGTTGCAAGTACGAGACACTGAAAAGGTAAATTCCATCGACTGGTGCAGTAAATTTTCCTGTCGATGGATTATAAGCACCTCCAATGTTAAAGGAAACGTCGTTGAATTTGATTGCACCAAGAGCGTAGTTAGGTCCAATATTGCCACTGGTGAGGGTTGCTTGGAAGGCAGGATGGGTCTGAAAATTCGAAAGTAAAGTTATTAGGAGTAAAGTGACAAAATATACTCTTACTTGACAAAATAACCGATTTCTGGTATCTTTCAATATCCGGAGTCCGAAAGTAGATTCTATTTCCAATGGTTTTTGTTTTATTTTCGAAGAAACAAGATGAAAATGCCTCAAAACATCGACAACCTTTTCGTTGTCAACGTCCCCAGAAAATTTTCAGCAGGACATCAAATCTGGGATATAAAAACTTGCAGTCTGCAATATTTTCCGCCCTACATCTTTCGACGAACGCTAGATTGAAAGGTTTTATATATGCATTAATTGCCATTATGATAGAATCAATTTGATTTTAAATAGGCAATAGACGATCGGAATTGTCCTTTTATCCTCAGGACGCTGAAAACATGAATCGTGTGGAAACACATCTATATAAATAAAAGTTCTACGTTTTTAAGGTTCGGGCCGTGTTGAAGTCACGCGGGGAATTGGGGTAGGAACGTTTATACTTTGCTAATGTATGGTTAACAAGATTCGCTCAAATATAAAATGAACAAGTCCAAGGGGGAAGTAGACATTTTTGAAACGGTAGGATTGTGCCACCGCTTGAAAGTGGCTATAAACTCTCCAGAGAAACGCTGGATAGAAATTAAGGAGTGTAAGATTTTCCGTAGTATCTCTGTATCTTTGACTAACGCCCCCAGGACCCCTGCACTTGTTTTAGCCTAGCCACGCCACTGGAAATGAGTTGGGGGGAAAGAAATTTCTTTCCATTTTTGACCAGTTGATATAATGTTAATTAATATCCATAACATGTAGCTTCTATTAATACAGAAACATGATCTTGTTCAGAAGCTTTCATATGAAAAAATTTTACTGGAAATTGAACTCACCAAAGGTTAACGTCGAAGAAGGTTTTGCTTAATAATAGCAAAAAAACTGCGAAGCGTTTTCAAACCATCTCCTGATATCGAGATGGAAGTAGCAAAATGATTAAAAAATATTTTATAAAAGGAACTTTAACACTGTGGCGACTACTTCAACTGAAAATGTTTTGATATTTAACGCATTTCCCCTATTATTAAGTTATGTATTCTTCCGGGATAAATAAGTAAGACATTTCAGCCCAATAAAGGGATGCGGGTGCTCTTCTTGCTTCTCGAAAAGTACTTAAAGTCATTTAGACCAAGAAGCGTGGGCTTGTTAAATTTCAATACCATAGAGAACACTCGAACAATTATCTTTTACTAATCCGAGTTTCGGTGACTGCATCATTGAAATCACACCGGCCAAGCTTGATTTACAGGCATAAAATCCTAAAATTTATCAAGAACAGTTATTCTCTTCGATGTAAGACACGACTGATGGGTTGGTGAAACTTTCTTTGGTCGTTAGAAGGAGCTCGGTCTGAATACCGTAAATGCGAAATGCTCTCTGGGATTTTCAGTTGACCTTCCCTCCCATACAAACTTCAAGGATAATATCAATACTAGACGTATGTTTTACAGGCTTTTCCCATTTGAAATTTAAAGCAACTAATAAATGCCTTCCCATTACAACTACAAACCTGCGCATAGACACGATAACCTTTACCACGTACGATAAAATCTCGCATTCCTTGCCGGAAATTCAGAGTTATTCCGTACTTCTATATAAAACAAAAGTGAAGCATTGTTGACGTCTATACCCAGCAAAGCTCCAGGGACGGCATCACATGCATCCAAGAATGAAATTTCAAAACTACAACACGATCATACGGTAAAATTGCTTGTTCTGATATATCCAATTAACTCATGTGGAGTCTTTCGGACGTAATGCTAATTTAGTCAGCCAAGCGAAAGTAGGAATTGTGTCTTTGAATCAACAGTACATATAGACTAGGTGGAATAGTGAAATATTATGATCTATATGAGCTCCGCCTGTGACTTTAGCTAGGAAAGCTGGATTGAGATATCAACCAGAATAGAAATCGTCCACGTATTCAGCACTAAACAGACAGAAAATAACTTTCACAGTTAACTTACGATTAAAACATGCTGAATGATGAAATGTT